>CAKKTJ010000014.1:0-26139 GCA_920618645.1 Peronospora belbahrii | reverse complement strand
GAGTACCATACCGCAGTGCAGTTGGCGCGTTGATGTACCTGATGGTCGGCACACGTCCAGATCTTGCTGCAGCTGTAGGTGCACTAAGTCAGTTCGCCGCCGATCCCTGTCCGACACACTGGCAAGCACTCAAGCGTGTATTGCGGTATCTGCAAGCTACACCGACACACGGCATTCGTTTCGCTGGATCCAGTGATGGTGATCTCGTCGGCTATTCAGACGCTGACTGGGCAGGCGACATCGAGTCTCGGCGAAGTACCAGCGGGTATGTGTTCATGCTCAACAATGGCTGCATCAGCTGGCGCAGCAAGAAGCAGCGCACTGTAGCCCTCTCGTCAACTGAAGCTGAGTACATGGCTTTGTCAGAAGCGACCCAAGAAGCAGTGTGGCTCAAGGCGTTCATGAGTGAGCTCGGTGAAGTTACGGGCAATGATGCTGTAACAGTGTATGAAGACAATCAAGGCGCGATTGCATTGGCCAAGAACCCCGAGTTCCACAAGCGGACCAAGCACATCGACATCCGCTACCACTTTGTTCGTGAGAAAGTCGAAGATGGTCAAGTTGCATTGGAGTACTGCCCGACACAAGACATGCTGGCTGACATCATGACGAAGCCGATTCCAGCGACGCAATTCTGCACACTTCGGAGCAAGCTCGGTATCAAAGAATCAAGAGCTGTCGAGTCGAGTGGGAGTGTTGTCGAAGAGACTGTTCAGGAAGCGACTCGACCAGCAAGAGGTGCTGTCAAGTCGGCAGGTTTATCTGCTTAGGTACTGATATACCGGTAAGGTACCGGTTGTCGAAGATCGTCCGCGGTAAGTCTTCTGTCGATATGGGTAAGTTGGTATACCGGTAGTTACCGGTATACTTGTCCGACGGCGGCAATGCGGGTAATATCGGTGACGGTTGTCCGACGGCGGCAATGACGTCACTCGATGACGTCATTCAATGACGTCACTGTAGGTTCTAGAAGGTTCTAGAACGTCAGGCTTAGAGGTAGCTTTTAGTGAACTAAGTCCCTAATATATATCACTTTGCATTCTGCTAAACAACGCTCACTTGGCCTTTGAAACTTTTAGGTTATGAGCCCAAGCCCCGCTGACTCCGCCTTCCCATCCGCAACCTCCGCCTTCTTCGCCTCAGCCTCTGCCTTCGCTGCCACCATGGACGCCCAACCAGCGAGCCGTAGTAACAAGTTCGACGGCACGAACTTCCATACGTGGAAGTTCAAGATGCAAATGGTGCTGGAAGAGAGGGACCTCTGGGACGTGACAAGTGGTGAAATCAAGCTTGAACACCTGACAAGCCCGCTGGACCAAGGGACCTACAAGCGCAAGTCTCGGAAGGCACTAGCGATCATCTGTCTGGCGATGGAGGATTCGCAGCTGCCACTGGTTCGATCGTCAAGTGGCGCGCATGATGCTTGGTCGCGGTTGGAGGGACACTTCGAGAAGAGGAGCCTGGCGAACAAGCTCTTTCTTCGTCGTCGTTTCTTTACGACCAGGATGGAAGAAGGTGATGATGTTCTCCAACACATCAACAAGATCAAAACGCTAGCGGAGCAGCTCGACGCTGTGGGTGCTCCGGTTAGCGAGGACGACTTAGTGATCACGCTTCTTGGGAGTCTTGGCGACACGTACCAGTTTTTGATGGGGGGGGGGGGGGGGAGGGGGGGAAACGCAAAGGGGGGAGGTGGTGACGTCTTGACTACTACACGAAGACATGAAGCGCAAGGAGCAAGGTAGCGGGTTCGACAACGCCGCACAAGGTCAAGCGTTCATGGCAAACGACAGCGGCAGACGCAAAGGACGGCAGGTGCCAAAGACTGGTGGGGTCTGCCACTACTGTGGGGAGCACGGACATTGGATCGCCAAGTGTCCGGTGCGTATCCGTGGGAATACGGAGCGGCAAAGGCCGCAGCGAGCGAACATCGCGCAGGTCGAAGATGACACTGGCGAGTTCCTGTTTTTGGTTGGAGACAGCATCTCCAAATCAAGTGACGTGTGGCTGATCGACTCTGGAGCGACGCAGCACATGACAAGTACCAAGAAGTTCATGAAAAACTACAAGGAAATCTCTCCGGTGGACGTACATCTCGCGGACGATGGGGTGGTGCAAGCTATCGGGACTGGAGACATTGTGATGTCAATGAAGACTCCGCGTGGAATCAAGAAGGGTGTGCTCACTGGCGTGTGGCATATCCCCAAGCTATCGCGAAACCTGTTTTCAGTTGGTCGATTTACCAAGAATGTCGGCGCCGTGACCTTTGAAAGCGAGGGTTGCTATGCTGAAACGAACGGTTTGAAGTGGAAGATTGGAGCTCGCGAAGGCAAAGGTCTGTTCAAGCTCTGCATGACACCGATGTCAGTGAATGAGGCAAATGTGACGATTTCGATGGGATGCCATGGGGACACCACTTCGTACCTCTGGCACCTTCGACTTGGTCATATTGGTCATGGCGGTCTTGATGCAATCGTCAAGAAAAACCATGGTGTTGGCATCAACTTGAAGTCAGTGAAGCCGTGGGGGACGTGTGACGGGTGCTCGCTTGGTAAGCAAACGCGACTCAGCTACGCAAAGTCGTCACCAAATCGTGCAAAACAAGTACTTGAGGTCATCCACAGCGATGTGTGTGGTCCTATGCACACGGCGACATTCAGTGGAAAACGCTACTTTGTCACGTTTATCGACGACAAGTCACACTTCTGTATGGTGTACTTGCTCCGAAACAAGTCGGAAGTAGCTTCCAAGTTTGTTGACTTTGTGGCACTTGCTGAGACGCATACGGGCAAGCGAGTGAAGACAGTTCGCAGTGATAATGGTGGTGAGTACACTTCGCAAGCAATGGCAAAGTTTTGCAGCTCTCGTGGAATTATGCAGAAGTTTACACCACCTTACACTCCTCAGCTCAATGGAGTTGCTGAACGGATGAACCGGACGCTTGTTGAATGCGCGCGCTGCATGATGGAGCATGCCGGACTGTCGAAGGAATACTGGGGCGAAGCAGTCATGACTGCCATGTTTCTTCGCAATCGATGTCCCTCACGCGCAATCAGCCTCGACAAGTCGCCGCACCAAATTTGGACTGGCAAAAAGCCGCTGTTGGGAAACCTGAAGGTGTTTGGATGCCACGCGTATGTCACGGTTCCCAAGGAAAAACGCACCAAGTTTGATGCTCGGTCGGTACGCTGTCGCTTTATCGGGTACTCAGATCATGAAAAAGCGTATCGATTCGAAGAGCTGGACAGTGGTCGTGTACTGGTGAGCCGTGATGCACAATTCATGGAGAATGTTTTCGACGGAGGGAAACATAATGACGCACCCGAAGAAGCTCCTATTGACCTTCAAGACGATGAAGAAGCTACGGATGAAGATTCACAGCAAGAAGAAGAAAAAGAAGAAGAAACTGCGCGGGATGAAGACATGGATTCCGGCAGCAAGAGACATCAGCGAACGCAGTCGTTGGAGAAAGCAGCACAAGTTCCAAGAGCCAAGAGGCCGCACAAGCGGCATCAAGGTCTTGACGAGATGTCAGCAACAGCTCAAGAATGTCCAAGCTACGAAGCAGCGTACATCATGGATTCAGTGGGGGAAATGCCGATCACGTTCAAGTCGGCTATGGAATCCGATGATGCAAGCAAGGGGCGGGAAGCGTGCGACTCCGAGTTCGAGTCGCTAAACAAGAATGAAACGTGGGAGCTTGTCCCATTGCCGTGTGGACGGAAAGCCATCAGCAGCAAGTGGGTGTTCAAGGTGAAGGAAACAGTCGAAGGTTTTGTCGAGCGATACAAGGCACGCCTTGTGGCCAAGGGTTTTCTGCAGAAATATGGAGTCGACTTCGAAGAAACGTTTGCACCAGTGGCCAAGTTCACATCGATACGGATCATCCTGAGTCTCGCGGCACAGTACCAGCTCGTGCTACATCAGATGGATGTCAAGACTGCTTTCCTCAACGGTATTTTGGACGAAGAGATCTACATGAAGCAACCCGAGGGCTTCATCGACTCCACCTACCCTGATCATGTGTGCAAGCTGAAGCGTGCACTGTACGGTCTCAAGCAATCGCCTCGCATGTGGAACCAGACAATTGATGACTTCATGCTCAAGATTGGTTTCACCAAATGCGAGATGGACCACTGCGTCTATTACAAGCGGGACGGATCGGCCATGATGTTTGTGGTGATCTACGTTGACGACCTCATTCTTGCGTGTAACGACATGAGTCTACTCGCGGCGACCAAGAGTGCGTTGAATGAGCGCTTTGAGATGTCCGACCTTGGTGAGCTCAAGTACTGTCTTGGTATGGAAGTCGAGCATGATGACAAGTCGGGTGACGTGTCAATGCGGCAGACCAAGTTCCTGAAGTCCATATTGACCAAGTTTGGCATGCAAGACTGCAAGCCCGTGAAGACGCCACAAGACCCAGGATTGAAGCTGATGAAGAGCATGTGTGAAGGCGTCTGCAACCACGATGAAGGGCGTACCATGAAGGGCGTACCATACCGCAGTGCAGTTGGCGCGTTGATGTACCTGATGGTCGGCACACGTCCAGATCTTGCTGCAGCTGTAGGTGCACTAAGTCAGTTCGCCGCCGATCCCTGTCCGACACACTGGCAAGCACTCAAGCGTGTATTGCGGTATCTGCAAGCTACACCGACACACGGCATTCGTTTCGCTGGATCCAGTGATGGTGAGTGATCTCGTCGGCTATTCAGACGCTGACTGGGCAGGCGACATCGAGTCTCGGCGAAGTACCAGCGGGTATGTGTTCATGATCAACAATGGCTGCATCAGCTGGCGCAGCAAGAAGCAGCGCACTGTAGCCCTCTCGTCAACTGAAGCTGAGTACATGGCTTTGTCAGAAGCGACCCAAGAAGCAGTGTGGCTCAAGGCGTTCATGAGTGAGCTCGGTGAAGTTACGGGCAATGATGCTGTAACAGTGTATGAAGACAATCAAGGCGCGATTGCATTGGCCAAGAACCCCGAGTTCCACAAGCGGACCAAGCACATCGACATCCGCTACCACTTTGTTCGTGAGAAAGTCGAAGATGGTCAAGTTGCATTGGAGTACTGCCCGACACAAGACATGCTGGCTGACATCATGACGAAGCCGATTCCAGCGACGCAATTCTGCACACTTCGGAGCAAGCTCGGTATCAAAGAATCAAGAGCTGTCGAGTCGAGTGGGAGTGTTGTCGAAGAGACTGTTCAGGAAGCGACTCGACCAGCAAGAGGTGCTGTCAAGTCGGCAGGTTTATCTGCTTAGGTACTGATATACCGGTAAGGTACCGGTTGTCGAAGATCGTCCGCGGTAAGTCTTCTGTCGATATGGGTAAGTTGGTATACCGGTAGTTACCGGTATACTTGTCCGACGGCGAATCCGGGACGGTTGTCACGGGTGGACGGCGGCAATGACGTCACTCGATGACGTCATTCAATGACGTCACTGTAGGTTCTAGAAGGTTCTAGAACGTTAGGCTTAGAGGTAGCTTTTAGTGAACTAAGTCCCTAATATATATCACTTTGCATTCTGCTAAACAACGCTCACTTGGCCTTTGAAATTTTAGGTTATGAGCCCAAGCCCCGCTGACTCCGCCTTCCCAGCCGCAACCTCCGCCTTCTTCGCCTCAGCCTCTGCCTTCGCTGCCACCATGGACGCCCAACCAGCGAGCCGTATTAACAAGTTCGACGGCACGAACTTCCATACGTGGAAGTTCAAGATGCAAATGGTGCTGGAAGAGAGGGACCTCTGGGACGTGACAAGTGGTGAAATCAAGCTTGAACACCTGACAAGCCCGCTGGACCAAGGGACCTACAAGCGCAAGTCTCGGAAGGCACTAGCGATCATCTGTCTGGCGATGGAGGATTCGCAGCTGCCACTGGTTCGATCGTCAAGTGGCGCGCATGATGCTTGGTCGCGGTTGGAGGGACACTTCGAGAAGAGGAGCCTGGCGAACAAGCTCTTTCTTCGTCGTCGTTTCTTTACGACCAGGATGGAAGAAGGTGATGATGTTCTCCAACACATCAACAAGATCAAAACGCTAGCGGAGCAGCTCGACGCTGTGGGTGCTCCGGTTAGCGAGGACGACTTAGTGATCACGCTTCTTGGGAGTCTTGACGACACGTACCAGTTTTTGATCCGGGGGGGGGGGGGGGGGGGGGGAAACGAAAAGGGGGGAGGTGGTGACGTCTTGACTACTACACGAAGACATGAAGCGCAAGGAACAAGGTAGCGGGTTCGACAACGCCGCACAAGGTCAAGCGTTCATGGCAAACGACAGCGGCAGACGCAAAGGACGGCAGGTGCCAAAGACTGGTGGGGTCTGCCACTACTGTGGGGAGCACGGACATTGGATCGCCAAGTGTCCGGTGCGTATCCGTGGGAATACGGAGCGGCAAAGGCCGCAGCGAGCGAACATCGCGCAGGTCGAAGATGACACTGGCGAGTTCCTGTTTTTGGTTGGAGACAGCATCTCCAAATCAAGTGACGTGTGGCTGATCGACTCTGGAGCGACGCAGCACATGACAAGTACCAAGAAGTTCATGAAAAACTACAAGGAAATCTCTCCGGTGGACGTACATCTCGCGGACGATGGGGTGGTGCAAGCTATCGGGACTGGAGACATTGTGATGTCAATGAAGACTCCGCGTGGAATCAAGAAGGGTGTGCTCACTGGCGTGTGGCATATCCCCAAGCTATCGCGAAACCTGTTTTCGGTTGGTCGATTTACCAAGAATGTCGGCGCCGTGACCTTTGAAAGCGAGGGTTGCTATGCTGAAACGAACGGTTTGAAGTGGAAGATTGGAGCTCGCGAAGGCAAAGGTCTGTTCAAGCTCTGCATGACACCGATGTCAGTGAATGAGGCAAATGTGACGATTTCGATGGGATGCCATGGGGACACCACTTCGTACCTCTGGCACCTTCGACTTGGTCATATTGGTCATGGCGGTCTTGATGCAATCGTCAAGAAAAACCATGGTGTTGGCATCAACTTGAAGTCAGTGAAGCCGTGGGGGGACGTGTGACGGGTGCTCGCTTGGTAAGCAAACGCGACTCAGCTACGCAAAGTCGTCACCAAATCGTGCAAAGGCAAGTACTTGAGGTATTGCCCGACACAAGACATGCTGGCTGACATCATGAGGGGGCGGATTGGGGGCGACCGGTACAATTCTGCACACTTCAGAGCAAGCTCGGTATTAATAGAATCAAGAGCTGTCGAGTCGAGTGGGAGTGTTGTCGAAGAGACTGTTCAGGAAGCGACTCGACCAGCAAGAGGTGCTGTCAAGTGGGCAGGTTTATCTGCTTAGGTACTGATATACCGGTAAGGTACCGGTTGTCGAAGATTGTCCGCGGTAAGTCTTCTGTCGATATGGGTAAGTTGGTATACCGGTAGTTACCGGTATACTTGTCCGACGGCGGCAATGACGTCACTGCGGCAATGACGTCACTCAATGACGTCACTGTAGGTTCTAGAAGGTTCTAGAACGTTAGGCTTCGAGGTAGCTTTTAGTGAACTAAGTCCCTAATATATATCCCTTTGCATTCTGCTAAACAACGCTCACTTGGCCTTTGAAACTTTAGGTTATGAGCCCAAGCCCCGCTGACTCCGCCTTCTCCGCCGCAACCTCCGCCTTCTTCGCCTCAGCCTCTGCCTTCGCTGCCACCATGGACGCCCAAGCATCGAGCCGTATTAACAAGTTCGACGGCACGAACTTCCATACGTGGAAGTTCAAGATGCAAATGGTGCTGGAAGAGAGGGACCTCTGGGACGTGACAAGTGGTGAAATCAAGCTTGAACACCTGACAAGCCCGCTGGACCAAGGGACCTACAAGCGCAAGTCTCGGAAGGCACTAGCGATCATCTGTCTGGCGATGGAGGATTCGCAGCTGCCACTGGTTCGATCGTCAAGTGGCGCGCATGATGCTTGGTCGCGGTTGGAGGGACACTTCGAGAAGAGGAGCCTGGCGAACAAGCTCTTTCTTCGTCGTCGTTTCTTTACGACCAGGATGGAAGAAGGTGATGATGTTCTCCAACACATCAACAAGATCAAGACGCTAGCGGAACAGCTCGACGCTGTGGGTGCTCCGGTTAGCGAGGACGACTTCGTGATCACGCTTCTTGGGAGTCTTGGCGACACGTACCAGTTTTTGATCACGGCGTTGGAGTCACGTGCGGACACGCTAACGTGGGAGCTGGTGACGTCTCGACTACTGCACGAAGACATGAAGCGCAAGGAACAAGGTAGCAGGTTCGACAACGCCGCACAAGGTCAAGCGTTCATGGCAAACGACAGCGGCAGACGCAAAGGACGGCAGGTGCCAAAGACTGGTGAGGTCTGCCACTACTGTGGGGAGCACGGACATTGGATCGCCAAGTGTCCAGTGCGTATCCGTGGGAATACGGAGCGGCAAAGGCCGCAGCGAGCAAACATCGCGCAGGTCGAAGATGACACTGGCGAGTTCCTGTTTTTGGTTGGAGACAGCATCTCCAAATCAAGTGACGTGTGGCTGGTCGACTCTAAAGCGACGCAGCACATGACAAGTACCAAGAAGTTCATGAAAAACTACAAGGAAATCTCTCCGGTGGACGTACATCTCGCGGACGATGGGGTGGTGCAAGCTATCGGGACTGGAGACATTGTGATGTCAATGAAGACTCCGCGTGGAATCAAGAAGGGTGTGATCACTGGCGTGTGGCATATCCCCAAGCTATCGCGAAACCTGTTTTCGGTTGGTCGATTTACCAAGGATGTCGGCGCCGTGACCTTTGAAAGCGAGGGTTGCTATGCTGAAACAAACGGTTTGAAGTGGAAGATTGGAGCTCGCAAAGGCAAAGGTCTGCTCAAGCTCTGCATGACACCGATGTCAGTGAATGAGGCAAATGTGACGATTTCGATGGGATGCCATGGGAACACCACTTCGTACCTCTGGCACCTTCGACTTGGTCATTTTGGTCATGGCGTCTTGATGCAATCGTCAAGAAAAACCATGGTGTTGGCATCAACTTGAAGTCAGTGAAGCCGTGGGGGACGTGTGACGGGTGCTCGCTTGGTAAGCAAACGCGACTCAGCTACGCAAAGTCTTCACCAAATCGCGCAAAGAAAGTACTTGAGGTCATCCACAGCGATGTGTGTGGTCCTATGCACACGGCGACATTCAGTGGAAAACGCTACTTTGTCACGTTTATCGACGACAAGTCACACTTCTGTATGGTGTACTTGCTCCAAAACAAGTCGGAAGTAGCTTCCAAGTTTGTTGACTTTGTGGCACTTGCTGAGACGCATACGGGCAAGCGAGTGAAGACACTCCGCAGTGATAATGGTGATGAGTACACTTCGAAAGCAATGGCAAAGTGTTGCAGCTCTAGTGGAATTATGCAGAAGTTTACACCACCTTACACTCCTCAGCTCAATGGAGTTGCTGAACGAATGAACCGGACGCTTGTTGAATGCGCGCGCTGCATGATGGAGCATGCCGGACTGTCGAAGGAATACTGGGGCGAAGCAGTCATGACTGCCATGTTTCTGCGCAATCGATGTCCCTCACGCGCAATCAGCCTCGACAAGTCGCCGCACCAAATTTGGACTGGCAAAAAGCCGCTGTTGGGAAACCTGAAGGTGTTTGGATGCCACGCGTATGTCACGGTTCCCAAGGAAAAACGCACCAAGTTTGATGCTCGGTTGGTACGCTGTCGCTTTATCGGGTACTCAGATCATGAAAAAGCGTATCGATTCGAAGAGCTGGACAGTGGTCGTGTACTGGTGAGCCGTGATGCAGAATCATGGAGAATGTTTTCGACGGAGGGAAACATAATGACGCACCCAAAGAAGCTCCTATTGACCTTCAAGACGATGAAGAAGCTACGGATGAAGATTCACAGCAAGAAAAAAGAAGAAAAAGAAGAAGAAACTGCGCGGGATGAAGTCGAGCATGATGACAAGTCGGGTGACGTGTCAATGCGGCAGACCAAGTTTCTGAAGTCCATATTGACCAAGTTTGGCATGCAAGACTGTAAGCCCGTGAAGACGCCACAAGACCCAGGATTGAAGCTGATGAAGAGCATGTGTGAAGGCGTCTGCAACCACGATGAAACCATGAAGGGCGTACCATACCGCAGTGCAGTTGGCGCGTTGATGTACCTGATGGTCGGCACACGTCCAGATCTTGCTGCAGCTGTAGGTGCACTAAGTCAGTTTGCCGCCGATCCCTGTCCGACACACTGGCAAGCACTCAATCGTGTATTGCGGTATCTGCAAGCTACACCGACACACGGCATTTGTTTCGCTGGATACAGTGATGGTGATCTCGTCGGCTATTCAGACGCTGAATGGGCAGGCGACATCGAGTCTCGGCGAAGTACCAGCGGGTATGTGTTCATGATCAACAATGGCTGCATCAGCTGTCGCAGCAAGAGGCAGCGCACAGTGGCCCTCTCGTCAACTGAAGCTGAGTACATGGCTTTGTCAGAAGCGACCCAAGAAGCAGTGTGGCTCAAGGCGTTCATGAGTGAGCTCGGTGAAGTTACGGGCAATGATGCTGTAACAGTGTAGGACGACAATCAAGGCGCGATTGCATTGGCCAAGAACCCCGAGTTCCACAAGCGGACCAAGCACATCGACATCCGCTACCACTTTGTTCGTGAGAAAGTCGAAGATGGTCAGGTTGCATTGGAGTACTGCCCGACACAAGACATGCTGGCTGACATCATGACGAAGCCGATTCCAGCGACGCAATTCTGCACACTTCGGAGCAAGCTCTGTATCAAAGAATCAGAGCTGTCGAGTCGAGTGGGAGTGTTGTCGAAGAGACTGTTCAGGAATCGACTCGACCAGCAAGAGGTGCTGTCAAGTCGGCAGGTTTATCTGCTTAGGTACTGATATGCCGGCAAGGTACCGGTTGTCGAAGATCGTCCGCGGTAAGTCTTCTGTCGATATGGGTAAGTTGGTATACCGGTAGTTACCAGTATACTTGTCCGACGGCGAATATCCGGAGGCGGTTGTCCGACGGCGGCAATGACGTCACTGTAGGTTCTAGAAGATTCTAGAACGTTAGGCTTAGAGGTAGCTGCTCTTAGTGAACTAAGTCTCTAATATATATCACTTTGCAATCTGCTAAACAACGCTTACTTGGCCTTTAAAACTTTAATTACGTCATAGTTGATTAGACGAGTAGCTTGATAGCAAGGTCTACATGATTTATATCTGGACGACTACATATAAATCAGGACGTGAAATGTCGCAGCTGATTTATATGTGGACTACGTATAAATCAGGACGTGAACAGTCGCAACTGATATATATGTGGACTATATATAATTTAGTAGGTAGAGAGGATAAGCTCTGATAAATCAATCTTTCTCCAATTTACTTTTTCCTGATCAGGTCTTCACCATTCAAGTGCAGACCTTCTTCGCCTTTTACCAAGCTTTCAAAAGACGAAGACTCTTACTTTCCATCAATTTTCCATGGCGCGCAGGTCCACAGATGTCGGCGACGTCTCGCGGCTGACGACGTGCCACCCCGACTTGGTCAGGAACACGCCACGCATGTAGCGGCTCCAAGTCGCGTAGTTGTCTCCATTGAAACGATCAATGATGACCTTGGCCAAGGGGTCTTGAGACAAGGACATGGCACTTATGCTCATAACCTGTTGCAACTGGAACGTCTAAGGGAAAGAAGGAATGGAGAGACTGGAAGGAGCGGAGCGGAAAGCACTTGCGTTGTTGAATAAAGATTCGAAAGTGGTTGTTTTTATTGGAGGCTACTCTTACTACTGCCTGGTTTATTTGTGGTCCACATATAAATTTGGCCACTATTCACACTAATGATTTATATGTGCTACACAAATAGATCAGGGACATTTCAATCAACCTACTCGTCTAATCAACTATGACGTAATTACTTGTAAGAACTCTGTCGTAAGTACTAAGCCTTGGAGTTCGGATTGTACAGGTAACACTCAATACGCCCCATAATGTGAAATCTCATTGGGCCCAAGCGCCGCTGTCATCTCTCTGTGACGCGATCCGTGAAGTCCCTTGGTAATGATGTCCGCCAATATGATTGAAGTCTCACATTACTCCAACTTGACTTCGCCACGCTTGACCTTATCACGGATGTGATGGTACTTGATGTTGATGTGCTTGGCACGACCATGGTTCACCGGATACTTCGTCATCTTGATGCACGATTGATTGTCTTCATAGATCATCAGCTCGAGTCCGTCCTTGTTGGTAGCTATCATGATCTCACACAGCAAACGATGAATCCACTTGCTTTCTTGGATTGCCAAACTGAGCGCAATGTATTCTGCTTCACTCGTTGACAGCGGACACTTAATTGTTTCTTGCTGCCCCAGCTCACTGGCGCGCACAATAGCATGAACGTGTATCCGGAGGTTGACATGCGGTGGGCGATGTCAAATACACGATATGCGTTGGACACTTCTTCGTGGCCCAAAGAGTTTCCAGCTTGAGCCTTGGGATCCCACTTGATTTGCTTCTTCTTCGGAGTCACTATAAATGTCTGACAGCCGAATACTCGCATGTGCTTGACACTTCGCTTGGAGTTTTACACGATCTCAAACGGGGTCTTGTGCACATTTTTGGTGACGGTAGGCGATTCTTGACGTAGATGATCGTCATTGCTAATTCAGAAGCACTTGTGCAACTTGGCATGGTGAAGCATGCTGCGGCCGATCGTGACGATAGTCCGGATGGCGCGATTTCTGTTCCGTTGTTCTGGTGTGCATACAGCACCGTATGTTGTTCAATGCCTTCATCCTCGTTGAAATCTTGAAGCGAGTTCGTCGCAAACTCGCAAGCTCGTCGTGGCGCACAAAACTTGACCTTCTTGCTGAACTGCGTCTGCATCATCGTGATGTAATTCCGAATGCATTCTCCGCTTTCCGACTTCATGCGTAAGCAAAACCCCTTCATACATCCACTCGCCTCATCCACGATCAACAGCAGGTATTTGCTGCCGCCCAGTAAATCTTGCTCCATGGGGCCACAGATGTCGTAGTGCAGCAACTCAAACGTGTCGTAACTTCGCTTGTCACGATTGCTTGGGAATGGGTTTTGGACCATTTTCCCTTGCTGACATCCTCGACATCTACCTGATCCACTTGACTTGAGAGGCACTCCCACATCTTTGATCATGTTGTTGGAGACCATCTTGCGAAGCACGTCGACTGTAGCATGACCCATACGTGCATGTAAGTCAGCACCGTTTTGTTACTTGTCGCTGTATTTGCCGATGGACGTACCGTACAAAGCCAGTAAAGTCCATCCACAAAATCTGCAACCGCCACCACTTGATTCGAGTCTTTGTGAGCAACATACATCCTGGTACCATCAAACACTACTTGAAACTTGCCATGCTTGTTGATCTGGGGCACCGAGAGCAGATTCTTGCTCATGCTGGGCACATACAAAGCGTTCTTGATCTAAAGATCATGCTCTTCACCATTTGGCAGAACCGGCTTCTTAATGATGGTTCCAACACCCTTGACGGCAGCCTTGTTACCATCAGCAACGAAAAATTTCGCCACCATTGCGAACGACCAAGCTGGAAAATTTAGCTCTGTCATGACAGATATGGTGTGTTGCACCACTGTCAACTGCCCACATCCCCGACACATCCTTGTTTGTCAAAATTACACATACCAAAGAAACTACAAATGCCACTCGATTGTGGCTGTTGCCTTCATCATATTGTCCCCACTGGACATCATTAGCCCCGCGTCCACGACCGTTGCCGCCGCGTCGGGCTTCTCGACCTTCATTCTTCTGCTACTTCGTCCAACAGCGATCCACTGTGTGCCCTACCTTGCCACAAATATGTGCATTGGTAAGGCTCACGCTCGGTGCTGAATGCCTTGTTTGCATCTTCAGCTTTCACCGTAGTCGCTGTTGTCGTCACCTTCTCCCCTTGACGCTTGGCGTGCTCATTCGTCAGCACCTTCACCACATCTTGGGTACGAAGTTCTGCATTGCTCATCTCCAAGTTCAGAACCACGTTCTCAAAACTCTTCGGGAGACTGAGCAACAAGCAGATCGCGATGTCTTCGTCTTCCATCTTGGCGCCGATGCTGCTGAGCTTGGCGCCGATGTACAACACATCATTGCAGTGATGCAAGACGTTACCACCTTCAGCCATCTTCATGCTGAACAGCTGACGCTTGAGGTAAATCCGTCCGGCCTTCTGCGATCCACCGTACAACGACTTAAGACGTGACCACGCAACCCACGCTTCCTCACAGTCGTCGACCACGTGGTGATAATCCGCACCCATGTGGAGCAACATCAAACCACACGCGATGTTGCTCGTCTTGACGTAGTTTTCCTGCGCCCGTGGCTCCACAAACGCTGGAGAGTTCTCCCGGTTGACCACATGCCACACCGACTTGGTGAGGAACACACCACGCATGTAACGACTCCAAATCGCATAGTTGTCCCCATCGGATTTATCGATGGAGACGTTGGAGGATGCGTGGGCGGCAAAAGACATGTACTTGGGCTCATACCCTGTTGCAGGGAGAGCACGGAGCGGAGAGAGAGGGAGCGGAGAGACCGAGAGGGAGCGGAGAGACCGAAGAGAGAGCGGAGCGAAAGACACTTGCTCTGAAGTTGGAAGATTCGAAAGTGATTGATTTAGTCGGAGGTTATTCTAACTACAGCCTGATTTATATGTAGTCCACATATAAATCAGGCGACTGTTCACGCCCTGATTTCTATGTAGTTCACATATAAATCATGTAGATCTTCCTATCAACCTACTCGTCTAATCACCATCACTCTGCACTCCATGGCATAATCCTTACCATAATCGTGAACCGCATTGGGCCGGTTCGGGGTTACCCGGGCCACGGTCAAAGGCCGTCGGTATACCGGTTACCCCCAATACCCCCCTCCCTCAATGCAAACACGTGCGGATGCCAAGCGCCTCTGTCAGCTCCTTGTGACGCGGTCCGTGAAGTCCCTTGGTCATGATGTCTGCTAACATCACCGTAGTCTCACAAGTACTTGAGCTTGACTTCGCCGCGCTTGACCTCATCACGGATGCTGTGATGGTACTTGATGTCGATGAGCTTGGCACGGCCATGGTTGACAGGATTCTTCGTCATCTTGATGCACGATTGATTGTCTTCAAAGATCATCAGCTCGGGTCCGTCCTTGTTGGCAGCTGTCATGATCTCACACAGCAAACGATGAATCCACTTGCCTTCTTGGATTGCCAAACTGAGAGCAATGTGTTCTGCTTCACTCTTTGACAGCGAAACACTTGGTTGTTTCTTGCTGCCCCAGCTCACTGGCGCACCGAATAGTATAAACCGGAAGTTGGGCTTGCGGTCGGCGATGTCGCCAACCCAGTATGCGTCCGAATATCCACGAAAGTCGATCTTGTCACCAGGCTTGTAGCATATTCCATGCGTCTTAGTGCCTTGTAGATAGCGAAATATGCGCTTGACTGCAATCCAGTGATTGTCTTGAGGATTCTCCATGAATCGCAATACATAGCCCACAGCATAAGTAATGTCGCGTGCGTCGCAGTAGCCAGATGCATCAAGGCATCAACTGCTTCACGAAATGGACATTGGCCTTGGTAGCTGCATTGCTTGAAATAAGTCGAGAGCTCATGTCCACTGGACTTGACACAGCCTTGCAATCACTCATGCTAAATTGTTTGAGTAGGTCATCTACATACCTGCGCTGACACAATGTAACGCTTCCATCTTCTCCATCCAAAAGCTCAATTCCAAGAACAAATGCACACTTGTCGCTATCAGTCATCTCAACGCGTGTCTCCAGGTCTTCCCTGGTGCGTGCAATCAACTTGGATGAGCTTCCTGTCACCAACACGTCATCCACATAGACCAAAATTTATACGCACTGTCTTCCATAATCTTGATGTAGATACATGGGTCGAAGCCTGACACCTGAAATCCAATGGAACACACAAACTTGTCAAACGTTTCGTTCCATACTCACAAAGCTTGCCTCAGGTCGTAAATTGCCGTCACCAATTCGAGACAGTCAAAGTCATCATCCAGCTCAACACCTTCAGGAACCACACAAAACACTTGCTCCTTCATCACACCATAAAGAAAGGCAGTCACCACATTAAGTTGGTCAAGTGTCCATCCAAAATGCTTGGCGACCGCAATGACTATGCGTAAGGTCACACACCTTGACCACGGGCGAAAACGTCTCCATGTAGTCGATTCCATACTTCTGGCGAAAGCCCTTTGCCACGAGACGTGCCTTGTACTTCTCGATGGATCCGTACGCTTTGTGTTTGATCTTGAAGACCCACTTGGTACTAATGGCATGTTATCCGTTGGGCAACTTGGCTGCACGAAACACTTCACGAAGTCGCATTGACTCGAGCTCCGCATGAATTGCCTTACGCCAGTGCACTTGATCCGGGCCAGTCACTGCTGCTTCAAATGTCGACGGTTCCGACAAATCCACTGCTGTTTAAACAGCATTCGCACTCGCACGCCAAACACAGGCGGAGTCGATTTGTCCGATTCGTCCGATTCTTCAGCTTCTTCTTTTTGGCGCGGCGAATCGTTCCTTGGTTCACTGTTTGTGTCCAATCCAGGCCGTTGACGTACAGTACGTGGTGACCAATCAGCCGCATCTTCATCACTGGAACGATTCTTGCGCTTGCCAGTTTGCTGATACTCCATTTGACGCATACCTTCATCATCAAGACCAAGCGTGTCGAAATCCAAGTCATCAGCGACGTCAACTTCAACTGGTGGCGAAAGTCCAAAACTTGACTCGTCAAAGTTGGCATTCTGACTGACAACAACCTGCCCCGCCTCAATGTCAAATACACGATATGCCTTGGACACTTCTTCGTAGCCCAAAAAGTTTCCCGCTTGAGCCTTGGGATCCCACTTGATTTGCTTCGGAGTCACTATAAACGTCTGACAGGCGAATACTCGCATGTGCTTGAAACTTCGCTTGGAGTTGTACACGATCTCAAACGGGGTCTTATGCACATTTTTGGGTGACGGTAGGCGATTCTTGACGTAGATGACCGTCATTGCTAATTCAGCCCAGAAGCACTTGTCCAACTTGGCATGGTGAAGCATGCTGCGGCCGATCGTGACGATAGTCCCGATGGCGCGATTGCTGTTCCGTTGTTCTGGTGTGCATACGGCACCGTCGTCTGCTGTTCAATGCCTTCATCCTCGTAGAAATCTTGAAGCGAGCTCGTCGCAAGCTCTCGAGCTCGTCGTGGCGCACAAACTTGACCTTCTTGACGAACTGCGTCTGCACCATCGTGATATACTTCTGAATGCAGTCTCCGCTTTCCGACTTTATGCGTAAACAGAACCCCTTCATACATCCACGATCAACAGCAGGTATTTGCTGCCGCCCAGTGAATCTTGCTCCATGGAGCCACAGATGTCGAAGTGCAGCAACTCGAACGTGTCGTAACTTCGCTTGTCACGATTGCTTGGGAATGGGTTTTGGACCATTTTCCCTTGCTGAAATTCTCGACATGTACCTGATCCACTTGACTTGAGAGGCACTTCCACATCTTTGATCATGTTGTTGGAGACCATCTTGAGAAGCACGTCGACTGTAGCATGACCCATACGTGCATGCAAGTCAGCACCGTTTTGACTTGTCGCTGTATTTGCCGATGGACGTACCGTAAAAGCCAGTAAAGTCCATCCATAAGATCTGCAGCCGCCACCACTTGATTCGAGTCCTTGTGAGCAACATACATCCTGGTACCATCAAACACTACTTGAAACTTGTCATGCTTGTTGATCTGGGGCACCGAGAGCAGATTCTTGCTCATGCTGGTCACATGCAAAGCGTTCTTGATCTAAAGATCACGCTCTTCACTATTTGGCAGAACCGCCTTCTTAATGATGGTTCCAACACCCTTGACGGCAGCCTTGTTACCATCAGCAACGAAAAATTTCGCCACCATGCGAACGACCAAGCTGGAAAATTTAGCTCTGTCATGACAGATATGGTGTGTCGCACCACTGTCAACTGCCCACACCCTGACACATCCTTGTTTGTCAAAATTACACATACCAAAGAAACTACAAATGCCACTCGATCGTGGCTGTTGCCTTCATCATATTGTCCCCACTGGACATTATTAGCCCCGCGTCCACGACCGTTGCCGCCGCGTCGGGCTTCTCGACCTTATTCTTCTGCTTCGTCCAACAGCGATCCACTGTGTGCTCTACCTTGCCACAAATATGTGCATTGGTAAGGCTCACGCTCGGTGCTGAATGCCTTGTTTGCATCTTCAGCTTTCACCGTAGTCGCTGTTGTCGTCACCTTCTCCCCTTGACGCTTGGCGTGCTCATTCGTCAGCACCTTCACCACATCTTGGGTACGAAGTTCTGCATTGCTCATCTCCAAGTTCAGAACCACGTTCTCAAAACTCTTCGGGAGACTGAGCAACAAGCAGATCGCGATGTCTTCGTCTTCCATCTTGGCGCCGATGTTCAACACATCATTGCTGTGATTCAAGACGTTACCATCTTCAGCCATCTTCATGCTGAACAGCTGACGCTTGAGGTAAATCCGTCCGGCCTTCTGCGATCCACCGTACAACGACTTAAGACGTGACCACGCAACCCACGCTTCCTCACAGTCGTCGACCACGTGGTGATAATCCGCACCCATGTGGAGCAACATCAAACCACACGCGATGTTGCTCGTCTTGGCGTAGTTTTCCTGCGCCCGTGGCTCCACAAACGCTGGAGAGTTCTCCCGGTTGACCACATGCCACACCGACTTGGTGAGGAACACACCACGCATGTATCGACTCCAAATCGCATAGTTGTATCCATCGGATTTATCGATGGAGACGTTGGAGAATGTGTGGGCGGCAAAAGACATGTACTTGGGCTCATACCCTGTTGCAGGGAGAGCACGGAGCGGAGAGAGAGAGGGAGCGGAGAGAGAGAGGGAGCGAAGGGACCGAAGAGAGAGCGGAGCGAAAGACACTTGCTCTGAAGTTGGGAGATTCGAAAGTGATTGATTTAGTCGGAGGTTATTCTAACTACAGCCTGATTTATATGTAGTCCACCTATATAAATCAGGCGACTGTTCACGCCCTGATTTCTATGTAGCTCACATATAAATCATGTAGATCTTCCTATCAACCTACTCGTCTAATCACCATCACTCTGCACTCCATGGCATAATCCTTACCATAATCGTGAACCGCATTGGGCCGGTTCGGGGTTACCCGGGCCACGGTCAAAGGCCGTCGGTATACCGGTTACCCCCAATACCCTCCCCTCCTCTCAATGCGAACACGTGCGGATGCCAAGCGCCTCTGTCAGCTCCTTGTGACGCGGTCCGTGAAGTGCCTTGGTCATGATGTCTGCTAACATCACCGTAGTCTCACAAGTACTTGAGCTTGACTTGGCCGCGCTTGACCTCATCACGGATGTCTCCGATGTGATGGTACTTGATGTCGATGTGCTTGGCACGGCCATGGTTGACAGGATTCTTCGTCATCTTGATGCACGATTGATTGTCTTCAAAGATCATCAGCTCGGGTCCGTCCTTGTTGGCAGCTGTCATGATCTCACACAGCAAACGATGAATCCACTTGCCTTCTTGGATTGCCAAACTGAGCGCAATGTGTTTTGCTTCACTCTTTGACAGCGAAACACTTGGTTGTTTCTTGCTGCCCCAGCTCACTGGCGCACCCAATAGCATGAACGTGTATCCGGAAGTTGGCTTGCGGTCAGCGATGTCGCCAACCCAGTACTGCGTCCGAATATCCACGAAAGTCGATCTTGTCACCAGGCTTGTAGCATATTCCATGCGTCTTAGTGCCTTGTAGATAGCGAAATATGCGCTTGACTGCAATCCAGTGATTGTCTTGAGGATTCTCCATGAATCGCGATACATAGCCCACAGCATAAGCAATGTCCGGGTGCGTCGCAGTAGCCAGATGCATCAAAGCACCAACTGCTTCACGAAATGGAACATTGGCCTTGGTAGCTGCATTGCTTGAAATAAGTCGAGAGCTCATGTCCACTGGACTTGACACAGCCTTGCAATCACTCATGCTAAATCGTTTGAGTAGGTCATCCACATACCTGCGCTGACACAATGTAACGCTTCCATCTTCTCCATCCAAAAGCTCAATTCCAAGAACAAATGCACACTTGCCGCTATCAGTCATCTCAAAGCGTGTCTCCAGGTCTTCCTTGGTGCGTGCAATCAACTTGGGTGAGCTTCCTGTCACCAACACGTCATCCACATAGACCAAAATTTATACGCACTGGTCTTCCATAATCTTGATGTAGAGACATGGGTCGAAGCCTGACACCTGAAATCCAATGGAACACACAAACTTGCCAAAAGTTTTGTTCCATACTCACAAAGCTTGCCTCAGGCCGTAAATTGCCTTTACCAATTGGAGACAGTCAAAATCACCATCCAGCTCAACACCTTCAGGAACCACACAAAACACTTGCTCCTTCATCACACCATAAAGAAAGGCAGTCACCACATCGAGTTGGTCAAGTTGGTCAAGTGTCCATCCAAAATGCTTGGCGACCGCAATGACTATGCGTAAGGTCACATACTTGACCACGGGCGAAAACGTCTCCATGTAGTCGATTCCATACTTCTGGCGAAAGCCCTTTGCCACGAGACGTGCCTTGTACTTCTCGATGGATCCGTACGCTTTGTGTTTGATCTTGAAGACCCACTTGGTACCAATGGCATGTTATCCGTTGGGCAACTTGGCTGCACGAAACACTTCACGAAGTCGCATTGACTCGAGCTCCGCATGAGTTGCCTTACGCCAGTGCACTTGATCCGGGCCAGTCACTGCTGCTTCAAATGTCGACGGTTCCGACAAATCCACTGCTGTTTAAACAGCATTCGCACTCGCACGCCAAACACAGGCGGAGTCGATTTGTCCGATTCGTCCGATTCTTCAGCTTCTTCTTTTTGGCGCGGCGAATCGTTCCTTGGTTCACTGTATGTGTCCAATCCAGGCCGTTGACGTACAGTACGTGGTGACCAATCAGCCGCATCTTCATCACTGGAACGATTCTTGCGCTTGCCAGTTTGCTGATACTCCATTTGACGCAAACCTTCATCATCAAGACCAAGCGTGTCGAAATCCAAGTCATCAACGACGTCATCTTCAACTGGTGGCGAAAGTCCAAAACTTGACTCGTCAAAGTTGGCATCCTGACTGACAACAACCTGCCCCGCCTCAATGTCAAATACACGATATGCCTTGGACACTTCTTCGTAGCCCAAAAAGATTCCCGCGTGAGCCTTGGGATCCCACTTGATTTGCTTCGGAGTCACTATAAACGTCTGACATGCGAATACTCGCATGTGCTTGAAACTTCGCTTGGAGTTGTACACGATCTCAAACGGGGTCTTATGCACATTTTTGGTGACGGTAGGCGATTCTTGACGTAGATGACCGTCATTGCTAATTCAGCCCAGAAGCACTTGTCCAACTTGGCATGGTGAAGCATGCTACGGCCGATCGTGACGATAGTCCCGATGGCGCGATTGCTGTTCCGTTGTTCTGGTGTGCATACGGCACCGTCGTCTGCTGTTCAATGCCTTCATCCTCGTAGAAATCTTGAAGCGAGCTCGTCGCAAGCTCTCGAGCTCGTCGTGGCGCACAAACTTGACCTTCTTGACGAACTGCGTCTGCACCATCGTGATATACTTCTGAATGCAGTCTCCGCTTTCCGACTTTATGCGTAAACAGAACCCCTTCATACATCCACGATCAACAGCAGGTATTTGCTGCCGCCCAGTGAATCTTGCTCCATGGAGCCACAGATGTCGAAGTGCAGCAACTCGAACGTGTCGTAACTTCGCTTGTCACGATTGCTTGGGAATGGGTTTTGGACCATTTTCCCTTGCTGAAATTCTCGACATGTACCTGATCCACTTGACTTGAGAGGCACTTCCACATCTTTGATCATGTTGTTGGAGACCATCTTGAGAAGCACGTCGACTGTAGCATGACCCATACGTGCATGCAAGTCAGCACCGTTTTGACTTGTCGCTGTATTTGCCGATGGACGTACCGTAAAAGCCAGTAAAGTCCATCCATAAGATCTGCAGCCGCCACCACTTGATTCGAGTCCTTGTGAGCAACATACATCCTGGTACCATCAAACACTACTTGAAACTTGTCATGCTTGTTGATCTGGGGCACCGAGAGCAGATTCTTGCTCATGCTGGTCACATGCAAAGCGTTCTTGATCTAAAGATCACGCTCTTCACTATTTGGCAGAACCGCCTTCTTAATGATGGTTCCAACACCCTTGACGGCAGCCTTGTTACCATCAGCAACGAAAAATTTCGCCACCATGCGAACGACCAAGCTGGAAAATTTAGCTCTGTCATGACAGATATGGTGTGTCGCACCACTGTCAACTGCCCACACCCTGACACATCCTTGTTTGTCAAAATTACACATACCAAAGAAACTACAAATGCCACTCGATCGTGGCTGTTGCCTTCATCATATTGTCCCCACTGGACATTATTAGCCCCGCGTCCACGACCGTTGCCGCCGCGTCGGGCTTCTCGACCTTATTCTTCTGCTTCGTCCAACAGCGATCCACTGTGTGCTCTACCTTGCCACAAATATGTGCATTGGTAAGGCTCACGCTCGGTGCTGAATGCCTTGTTTGCATCTTCAGCTTTCACCGTAGTCGCTGTTGTCGTCACCTTCTCCCCTTGACGCTTGGCGTGCTCATTCGTCAGCACCTTCACCACATCTTGGGTACGAAGTTCTGCATTGCTCATCTCCAAGTTCAGAACCACGTTCTCAAAACTCTTCGGGAGACTGAGCAACAAGCAGATCGCGATGTCTTCGTCTTCCATCTTGGCGCCGATGTTCAACACATCATTGCTGTGATTCAAGACGTTACCATCTTCAGCCATCTTCATGCTGAACAGCTGACGCTTGAGGTAAATCCGTCCGGCCTTCTGCGATCCACCGTACAACGACTTAAGACGTGACCACGCAACCCACGCTTCCTCACAGTCGTCGACCACGTGGTGATAATCCGCACCCATGTGGAGCAACATCAAACCACACGCGATGTTGCTCGTCTTGGCGTAGTTTTCCTGCGCCCGTGGCTCCACAAACGCTGGAGAGTTCTCCCGGTTGACCACATGCCACACCGACTTGGTGAGGAACACACCACGCATGTATCGACTCCAAATCGCATAGTTGTATCCATCGGATTTATCGATGGAGACGTTGGAGAATGTGTGGGCGGCAAAAGACATGTACTTGGGCTCATACCCTGTTGCAGGGAGAGCACGGAGCGGAGAGAGAGGGAGCGGAGAGACGAGAGGGAGCGAAGGGACCGAAGAGAGAGCGGAGCGAAAGACACTTGCTCTGAAGTTGGAAGATTCGAAAGTGATTGATTTAGTCGGAGGTTATTCTAACTACAGCCTGATTTATATGTAGTCCACCATATAAATCAGGCGACTGTTCACACCCTGATTTCTATGTAGCTCACATATAAATCATGTAGATCTTCCTATCAACCTACTCGTCTAATCACCATCACTCTGCACTCCATGGCATAATCCTTACCATAATCGTGAACCGCATTGGGCCGGTTCGGGGTTACCCGGGCCACGGTCAAAGGCCGTCGGTATACCGGTTACCCCCAATACCCCCCCTCCTCTCAATGCGAACACGTGCGGATGCCAAGCGCCTCTGTCAGCTCCTTGTGACGCGGTCCGTGAAGTCCCTTGGTCATGATGTCTGCTAACATCACCGTAGTCTCACACTAGTCTACTTGAGCTTGACTTCGCCGCGCTTGACCTCATCACGGATGGTCTCCATGTGATGGTACTTGATATCGATGAGCTTGGCACGGCCATGGTTGACAGGATTCTTCGTCATCTTGATGCACGATTGATTGCTTCAAAGATCATCAGCTCGGGTCCGTCCTTGTTGGCAGCTGTCATGATCTCACACAGCAAACGATGAATCCACTTGCCTTCTTGGACTGCCAAACTGAGCGCAATGTGTTCTGCTTCACTCTTTGACAGCGAAACACTTGGTTGTTTCTTGCTGCCCCAGCTCACTGGCGCACCGAATAGCATAAACGTGTATCCGGAAGTTGGCTTGCGGTCAGCGATGTCGCCAACCCAGTATGCGTCCGAATATCCACGAAAGTCGATCTTGTCACCAGGCTTGTAGCATATTCCATGCGTCTTAGTGCCTTGTAGATAGCGAAATATGCGCTTGACTGCAATCCAGTGATTGTCTTGAGGATTCTCCATGAATCGCAATACATAGCCCACAGCATAAGCAATGTCGGGTGCGTCGCAGTAGCCAGATGCATCAAAGCACCAACTGCTTCACGAAATGGAACATTGGCCTTGGTAGCTGCATTGCTTGAAATAAGTCGAGAGCTCATGTCCACTGGACTTGACACAGCCTTGCAATCACTCATGCTAAATCGTTTGAGTAGGTCATCCACATACCTGCGCTGACACAATGTAACGCTTCCATCTTCTGCATCCAAAAGCTCAATTCCAAGAACAAATGCACACTTGCCGCTATCAGTCATCTCAAAGCGTGTCTCCAGGTCTTCCTTGGTGTGTGCAATCAACTTGGGTGAGCTTCCTGTCACCAACACGTCATCCACATAGACCAAAATTTATACGCACTGGTCTTCCATAATCTTGATGTAGAGACATGGGTCGAAGCCTGACACTTGAAATCCAATGGAACACACAAACTTGCCAAAAGTCTTGTTCCATACTCACAAAGCTTGCTTCAGGCCGTAAATTGCCTTTACGAATTGGAGACAGTCAAAATCACCATCCAACTCAACACCTTCAGGAATCACGCAAAACACTTGCTCCTTCATCACACCATAAAGAAAGGCAGTCACCACATCGAGTTGGGTCAAGTGTCCATCCAAAATGCTTGGCAACCGCAATGACTATGCGTAAGGTCACATACTTGACCACGGGCGAAAACGTCTCGGTGTAGTCGATTCTATACTTCGGGCAAAAGCCCTTTGCCACGAGACGTGCCTTGTACTTCTCGATGGATCCGTCTGCTTTGCGTTTGATCTTGAAGACCCACTTGGTACCATTGGCACGTTGTCCATTGGGCAACTTGGCTGCACGAAACACTCCACGAAGTTGCTTGCAAACACTCACGAAGTTGCATTGACTCGAGCTCCGCATGAGTTGCCTTACGCCAGTGCACTTGATCCGGGCCGGTCACTGCTGCTTCAAATGTCGACGGTTCCGACAATTCCACTGCTGCTTCAACAGCATTTGCACTCGCACGCAAAACACAGGCGGAGTCGATTTGTCCGATTCCTTCGTCATCTTCTTCTTCTTGGCGTGGTGAATCGTTCTTTGGTTCACTGGATATGTCCAATCCAGGCCGTTGACGTACAGTACGTGGTGGCCGATCAGCCGCATCTTCATCGCTGGAACAATTCGTGCGCTTGACAGTTTGCTGATACTCCATTTGACGCAAACCTTCATCATCAAGACCAAGCGAGTCGAAATCCAAGTCATCGACGACGTCATCTTCAACTGGTGGCGAAAGTCCAAAACTTGACTCGTCGAAGTTAACATCCCGACTGACAACAACCCGCCCCTCCTCGATGTCAAATACACGATATGCCTTGGACACTTCTTCGTAGCTCGAAAAGATTCCAGCGCGAGCCTTGAGATCCCACTTGAGTCGCTTCGGAGTCACTATAAACGTCTGACATGCGAATACTCGCATGTGCTTGAAACTTCGCTTGGAGTTGTACACGATCTCAAACGGGGTCTTATGCACATTTTTGGTGACGGTAGGCGATTCTTGACGTAGATGACCGTCATTGCTAATTCAGCCCAGAAGCACTTGTCCAACTTGGCATGGTGAAGCATGCTACGGCCGATCGTGACGATAGTCCCGATGGCGCGATTGCTGTTCCGTTGTTCTGGTGTGCATACGGCACCGTCGTCTGCTGTTCAATGCCTTCACCCTCGTATAAATCTTGAAGCGAGCTCGTCGCAAGCTCTCGAGCTCGTCGTGGCGCACAAACTTGACCTTCTTGACGAACTGCGTCTGCACCATCGTGATATACTTCTGGAATGC
>CAKKTJ010000012.1:0-24665 GCA_920618645.1 Peronospora belbahrii | reverse complement strand
TTACAGTATAAGAATGATTTGAATATCTTTCTTATACATACACTCAGTCATAATTTCTTTTGGCACTTTGTCTTAAAATTACTATGTAATTTTTAAGCTTTTTGTAAGCGCGCTTTAAAATTGAGTGGCTCACAGACGCCGGATATACACGTGGGAATTCTCACTGATGAAGGCTACCCAGCCGAAAGGAAAGGTCACTTTTGATTTTCCTTTGAGATACGTGTAAGCATACAATAGCATAGTATAGTTTATATATTAGTTTATATACTAGTCTAGCGTATATTGTATAGTGTATATATTTGTATACCTGGTATTCGAAGGGAGTTGACCATGTCTACACCAGTAGACACAACCCTAAACCCTCCTCGACACCCCGTCGATTCAAGCTGCGATCCGGTGAGGCCTTTGAACCCTCCGTTTGATTGCGCTGCCACCCTTCCTGGATGAGCATATTACTGCCTCCTTTCGGAAGAAGGTGGCCCTTAATGGAAAAATCAAAGCCAAAAGGGTCGCCATCCAAAAGTTGAAGGAGCATGATGCCAATGGCACTTGCCCCAAATTGCTTCAGATTTCACATACGATGACTTTCTCAGATAGTCTTCGTGAATCTGATTCTGAATTTGTACAAATTCAAAGCGAACATTTTGAGGAGATTAAATGTCGCTACCTCAAGCAGGCAACTGCTATTGCTCTTAAAGTGCAACATAAGGAACTCAAAACTCTTAACATCAAATTTGGGAATTTGGATACGGAATTTTTCAATAAGACTTGTGAATTTTTCGATAGCCAGCAAACAGCCGCTTATCCTACCGTTCCTCTTACAAAGGCGCTTGTCGTTGGAATGGAGGTAGGATTTTGTGGCCGTTATTCGGGTGAATTTCACTTTCCCTATTTGATCAAATTGGCCAAACGTAAATATTGTGCCAAATGGTCAGAATATCTGGACGGTCTTAATGAGCGCCTCGCTTTAATGACAATCAAAGCCAAAGCCCTTGAGACTAAACGAGTCGCCGCCGAAGACACCGAAATGGGTCTTCCGGATGAGGCCAAGATTAAAGATCATGTATCTCAGGTGGCTGACGCAAAGTTCAAGAAACTGGAGTCTATGATTCGAAGCATGTCTAGCCCGAACCCCGAGTCGCGTCAAAAAAAACAGTCCCGCCGGGAAGAAGACCCAGTCACCTGGCCAGAAACCCAAACCCAAGCAACGCCTCCAAAACGCAAAAGGTGGTTACACTGGGCAAAACAAGCGAAAGCTCGCCGGTCACTCTTCCGGAAACAAAAACGCAAAGCCAAGAACCAAGCACTAAAAGCAGCTTCTTTAGCAGTTAAAACGTCTTTAATACAAATAAAGTCTTTAACCAAAACTAATGTTTTACGTTTATTTGGTGATCGACCGGTTTTTACTTATAACCTTCGTATTACGAATTTAGCATTTCATGACCTTCCCCCAAATGACACGAACCTTCCTCATGGTCTGTCTAAATTGTTAGGTCTCAGCTTTAAATTCTGTCCAACACCACCCCGAATTAAAACGGCAGCCTATTTGGCTGGGTTTGACTCACTAATTCGTTGTATTAAAATTAATGCTGCGTTTCGTGATAAACCAGATCGTACATATGCTAAACAACTCTATGTACCGAATCCATCTTGGAAACCCCCCGAATTAGCTAACTCCAATTTCACGCAATTTCTAAATCACACTAAATCCAAGTTAAATGATAGCTTGAACTTATATACATTTCGTCATAGCTACAATTTATCACATGAAGGTCGACGATTACTTCGTAAACTTCGTTGTATCCAAAGTCTAAGATTCTTGGCAACCGATAAAAATCTCGGTCCAGCGGTAATGTTACCGGAACAATATATCCGTTGGTGTTTAAATCACCTTCGTTCCGATGATATTTACATTAATTGTCCAAATATTCCATTACGTGCTCTACAACGAATGGTTACTAATTGGCACTCACGAGTTTGTAAGAAATACCCCGAACTTGTACGAAATATTAAAATCGTAGTACATAACATTTCGACTACAATACCGGCTCGATTTTATGGAATGCCTAAAATTCATAAAACTCCGATGGGTTTTCGCCCAATTGTAGCGTCTGTTAATTCGCCACTATATGGCCTTTCTAAATGGATTGACTTTATGCTTCAACCATATATATTAGAATGTGCCCATATTTTACAAAGTAGAAGGCGTTTATTACCCATATTAAGCGATCTACATATCCCTCCAAATTCCTTTTTGGCTACATGGGATGCTACAGCATTGTACACCTCCATACCCAATTCGGCCGGATTACATGCGATATCGTGGTGGCTCCGCAACAATAAATATCGTGATATTCTTCTTGAAGGGATGAAACTTCTTATGGACCATAATTGGTTCGAATTTGGGAACACTTCTTGGCGTCAAACCCGTGGTGCTGCCATGGGTACGCCGACTGCTCCAAGTTATGCTACTTTATTTTTAGCATATTACGAGATCAATGTGCTTTTCCCAATGTTTAAAGAGTCTTTAGTGTTTTATACTAGGTATATTGATGATGTTTTTATTATATTTTCATACAATACAACACCTCCCTGGTATTATAATCGATTTTAAGCTGTTATGTCTCGTACCTTTCCAGGTATTCAATGGACATCACCTAGTCAACAACTTGATTTGACTATTGATGTACCACCTCATACTGCTGATTTTCTTGATTTAACTATTAATCTTGAAGATAATAAAATTTATACGCAAACATTTCAGAAAGCGTTAAATTTGTACTTGTATCCCTGTCCAACTAGTGCCCACCCGCCTGGTGTTTTTACAGGTTTAATACATGGTTTAATCCGCACATACTATATTCAAAATACTAAACGTATTGACTTTTTATCAACGTTACGACTTTTGTATAAACGCCTTCGTGCACGCGGATTTTCGGAATACTTCCTAAAGCGTACATTTACATTAGCTTACGCTAAATGTCGCGAGACAAATCCTAAAATTCAGGATAACTCTCAGATTATTCCATACAAAATTACATTCGATCCTAATGGCCCTCGCCAAAAAACACTAAATGAAATGTTAAATTTTCGTCAGCTTAAGTTTTTGCTTCTACGGCATCGTCTTGGCCGTTTGGTTGTCTGTTATAAACGACCACCTAACTTAGCGTCATTATTGATACGTGCTAAAATTAATCCTAATTTTAAGCCTACTCCGCTAGAACGATTAAATTCTTAGTATCTAAAACTAATTTAATAATTAAGAAATTTAAGTTAATACAAATATTAACAAGTTGCGTGTTTTTTTAGTCTCTGTACAGCTGGGACAGGTATGATATTCGAAACAATCGAATATTAGGACCATGTTCTGCCCCTATATTAGGGGTCTTACTGTACTGGCGACTAAACTACTGACATTTGTAAAGTACCACTACTTCATGGAGTACGGTTACTTCAGAAATAACGTTTGCAAGTACATTTACTTCTTAAGTGGTTATGTCCCCATAACCCTGTAACCTGTACCCTATACTCTATCGCCATGTACCCATGGTACTATGTATCCATGTACTGTGTACCCAACTTCTGTGTACCCATGGCACCACAATCTGTAGAGATTTATATCCTTTGTTATCTGATGTACCTATCTCTGAGAACTTATATATCAAATTTTGCAGGTTTATGATTGAGCAAGCACTTCTTGTGTTTTATACACCATATTGCAGTATAAGAATGATTTGAATATCTTTCTTATACATACACTCAGTCATAATTTCTTTTGGCACTTTGTCTTAAAATTACTATGTAATTTTTAAGCTTTTTGTAAGCGCGCTTTAAAATTGAGTGGCTCACAGACGCCGGATATACACGTGGGAATTCTCACTGATGAAGGCTACCCAGCCGAAAGGAAAGGTCACTTTTGATTTTCCTTTGAGATACGTGTAAGCATACAATAGCATAGTATAGTTTATATATTAGTTTATATACTAGTCTAGCGTATATTGTATAGTGTATATATTTGTATACCTGGTATTCGAAGGGAGTTCGACCATGTCTACACCAGTAGACACAACCCTAAACCCTCCTCGACACCCCGTCGATTCAAGCTGCGATCCGGTGAGGCCTTTGAACCCTCCGTTTGATTGCGCTGCCACCCTTCCTGGATGAGCATATTACTGCCTCCTTTCGGAAGAAGGTGGCCCTTAATGGAAAAATCAAAGCCAAAAGGGTCGCCATCCAAAAGTTGAAGGAGCATGATGCCAATGGCACTTGCCCCAAATTGCTTCAGATTTCACATACGATGACTTTCTCAGATAGTCTTCGTGAATCTGATTCTGAATTTGTACAAATTCAAAGCGAACATTTTGAGGAGATTAAATGTCGCTACCTCAAGCAGGCAACTGCTATTGCTCTTAAAGTGCAACATAAGGAACTCAAAACTCTTAACATCAAATTTGGGAATTTGGATACGGAATTTTTCAATAAGACTTGTGAATTTTTCGATAGCCAGCAAACAGCCGCTTATCCTACCGTTCCTCTTACAAAGGCGCTTGTCGTTGGAATGGAGGTAGGATTTTGTGGCCGTTATTCGGGTGAATTTCACTTTCCCTATTTGATCGAATTGGCCAAACGTAAATATTGTGCCAAATGGTCAGAATATCTGGACGGTCTTAATGAGCGCCTCGCTTTAATGACAATCAAAGCCAAAGCCCTTGAGACTAAACGAGTCGCCGCCGAAGACACCGAAATGGGTCTTCCGGATGAGGCCAAGATTAAAGATCATGTATCTCAGGTGGCTGACGCAAAGTTCAAGAAACTGGAGTCTATGATTCGAAGCATGTCTAGCCCGAACCCCGAGTCGCGTCAAAAAAAACAGTCCCGCCGGGAAGAAGACCCAGTCACCTGGCCAGAAACCCAAACCCAAGCAACGCCTCCAAAACGCAAAAGGCGGTTACACTGGGCAAAACAAGCGAAAGCTCGCCGGTCACTCTTCCGGAAACAAAAACGCAAAGCCAAGAACCAAGCACTAAAAGCAGCTTCTTTAGCAGTTAAAACGTCTTTAATACAAATAAAGTCTTCAACCAAAACTAATGTTTTACGTTTATTTGGTGATCGACCGGTTTTTACTTATAACCTTCGTATTACGAATTTAGCATTTCATGACCTTCCCCCAAATGACACGAACCTTCCTCATGGTCTGTCTAAATTGTTAGGTCTCAGCTTTAAATTCTGTCCAACACCACCCCAAATTAAAACGGCAGCCTATTTGGCTGGGTTTGACTCACTAATTCGTTGTATTAAAATTAATGCTGCGTTTCGTGATAAAACAGATCATACATATGCTAAACAACTCTATGTACCGAATCCATCTTGGAAACCCCCCGAATTAGCTAACTCCAATTTCACGCAATTTCTAAATCACACTAAATCCAAATTAAATGATAGCTTGAACTTATATACATTTCGTCATAGCTACAATTTATCACATGAAGGTCGACGATTACTTCGTAAACTTCGTTGTACCCAAAGTCTAAGATTCTTGGCAACCGATAAAAACCTCGGTCCAGCGGTAATGTTACCGGAACAATATATCCGTTGGCGTTTAAATCACCTTCGTTCCGATGATATTTACATTAATTGTCCAAATATTCCATTACGTGCTCTACAACGAATGGTTACTAATTGGCACTCACGGGTTTGTAAGAAATACCCCGAACTTATACGAAATATTAAAATCATAGTTCATAACATTTCGACTACAATACCGGCTCGATTTTATGGAATGCCTAAAATTCATAAAACTCCGATGGGTTTTCGCCCAATTGTAGCGTCTGTTAATTCGCCACTATATGGCCTTTCTAAATGGATTGACTTTATGCTTCAACCATATATATTAGAATGTGCCCATATTTTACAAAGTAGTAGGCGTTTATTACCCATATTAAGCGATCTACATATCCCTCCAAATTCCTTTTTGGCTACATGGGATGCTACAGCATTGTACACCTCCATACCCAATTCGGCCGGATTACATGCGATATCGTGGTGGCTCCGCAACAATAAATATCGTGATATTCTTCTTGAAGGGATGAAACTTCTTATGGACCATAATTGGTTCGAATTTGGGAACACTTCTTGGCGTCAAACCCGTGGTGCTGCCATGGGTACGCCGACTGCTCCAAGTTATGCTACTTTATTTTTAGCATATTACGAGATCAATGTGCTTTTCCCAATGTTTAAAGAGTCTTTAGTGTTTTATACTAGGTATATTGATGATGTTTTTATTATATTTTCATACAATACAACACCTCCCTGGTATTATAATCGATTTTAAGCTGTTATGTCTCGTACCTTTCCAGGTATTCAATGGACATCACCTAGTCAACAACTTGATTTGACTATTGATGTACCACCTCATACTGCTGATTTTCTTGATTTAACTATTAATCTTGAAGATAATAAAATTTATACGCAAACATTTCAGAAAGCGTTAAATTTGTACTTGTATCCCTGTCCAACTAGTGCCCACCCGCCTGGTGTTTTTACAGGTTTAATACATGGTTTAATCCGCACATACTATATTCAAAATACTAAACGTATTGACTTTTTATCAACGTTACGACTTTTGTATAAACGCCTTCGTGCACGCGGATTTTCGGAATACTTCCTAAAGCGTACATTTACATTAGCTTACGCTAAATGTCGCGAGACAAATCCTAAAATTCAGGATAACTCTCAGATTATTCCATACAAAATTACATTCGATCCTAATGGCCCTCGCCAAAAAACACTAAATGAAATGTTAAATTTTCGTCAGCTTAAGTTTTTGCTTCTACGGCATCGTCTTGGCCGTTTGGTTGTCTGTTATAAACGACCACCTAACTTAGCGTCATTATTGATACGTGCTAAAATTAATCCTAATTTTAAGCCTACTCCGCTAGAACGATTAAATTCTTAGTATCTAAAACTAATTTAATAATTAAAGAAATTTAAGTTAATACAAATATTAACAAGTTGCGTGTTTTTTTAGTCTCTGTACAGCTGGGACAGGTATGATATTCGAAACAATCGAATATTAGGACCATGTTCTGCCCCTATATTAGGGGTCTTACTGTACTGGCGACTAAACTACTGACATTTGTAAAGTACCACTACTTCATGGAGTACGGTTACTTCAGAAATAACGTTTGCAAGTACATTTACTTCTTAAGTGGTTATGTCCCCATAACCCTGTAACCTGTACCCTATACTCTATCGCCATGTACCCATGGTACTATGTATCCATGTACTGTGTACCCAACTTCTGTGTACCCATGGCACCACAATCTGTAGAGATTTATATCCTTTGTTATCTGATGTACCTATCTCTGAGAACTTATATATCAAATTTTGCAGGTTTATGATTGAGCAAGCACTTCTTGTGTTTTATACACCATATTGCAGTATAAGAATGATTTGAATATCTTTCTTATACATACACTCAGTCATAATTTCTTTTGGCACTTTGTCTTAAAATTACTATGTAATTTTTAAGCTTTTTGTAAGCGCGCTTTAAAATTGAGTGGCTCACAGACGCCGGATATACACGTGGGAATTCTCACTGATGAAGGCTACCCAGCCGAAAGGAAAGGTCACTTTTGATTTTCCTTTGAGATACGTGTAAGCATACAATAGCATAGTATAGTTTATATATTAGTTTATATACTAGTCTAGCGTATATTGTATAGTGTATATATTTGTATACCTGGTATTCGAAGGGAGTTGACCGACCATGTCTACACCAGTAGACACAACCCTAAACCCTCCTCGACACCCCGTCGATTCAAGCTGCGATCCGGTGAGGCCTTTGAACCCTCCGTTTGATTGCGCTGCCACCCTTCCTGGATGAGCATATTACTGCCTCCTTTCGGAAGAAGGTGGCCCTTAATGGAAAAATCAAAGCCAAAAGGGTCGCCATCCAAAAGTTGAAGGAGCATGATGCCAATGGCACTTGCCCCAAATTGCTTCAGATTTCACATACGATGACTTTCTCAGATAGTCTTCGTGAATCTGATTCTGAATTTGTACAAATTCAAAGCGAACATTTTGAGGAGATTAAATGTCGCTACCTCAAGCAGGCAACTGCTATTGCTCTTAAAGTGCAACATAAGGAACTCAAAACTCTTAACATCAAATTTGGGAATTTGGATACGGAATTTTTCAATAAGACTTGTGAATTTTTCGATAGCCAGCAAACAGCCGCTTATCCTACCGTTCCTCTTACAAAGGCGCTTGTCGTTGGAATGGAGGTAGGATTTTGTGGCCGTTATTCGGGTGAATTTCACTTTCCCTATTTGATCGAATTGGCCAAACGTAAATATTGTGCCAAATGGTCAGAATATCTGGACGGTCTTAATGAGCGCCTCGCTTTAATGACAATCAAAGCCAAAGCCCTTGAGACTAAACGAGTCGCCGCCGAAGACACCGAAATGGGTCTTCCGGATGAGGCCAAGATTAAAGATCATGTATCTCAGGTGGCTGACGCAAAGTTCAAGAAACTGGAGTCTATGATTCGAAGCATGTCTAGCCCGAACCCCGAGTCGCGTCAAAAAAAACAGTCCCGCCGGGAAGAAGACCCAGTCACCTGGCCAGAAACCCAAACCCAAGCAACGCCTCCAAAACGCAAAAGGTGGTTACACTGGGCAAAACAAGCGAAAGCTCGCCGGTCACTCTTCCGGAAACAAAAACGCAAAGCCAAGAACCAAGCACTAAAAGCAGCTTCTTTAGCAGTTAAAACGTCTTTAATACAAATAAAGTCTTTAACCAAAACTAATGTTTTACGTTTATTTGGTGATCGACCGGTTTTTACTTATAACCTTCGTATTACGAATTTAGCATTTCATGACCTTCCCCCAAATGACACGAACCTTCCTCATGGTCTGTCTAAATTGTTAGGTCTCAGCTTTAAATTCTGTCCAACACCACCCCGAATTAAAACGGCAGCCTATTTGGCTGGGTTTGACTCACTAATTCGTTGTATTAAAATTAATGCTGCGTTTCGTGATAAACCAGATCGTACATATGCTAAACAACTCTATGTACCGAATCCATCTTGGAAACCCCCCGAATTAGCTAACTCCAATTTCACGCAATTTCTAAATCACACTAAATCCAAGTTAAATGATAGCTTGAACTTATATACATTTCGTCATAGCTACAATTTATCACATGAAGGTCGACGATTACTTCGTAAACTTCGTTGTATCCAAAGTCTAAGATTCTTGGCAACCGATAAAAATCTCGGTCCAGCGGTAATGTTACCGGAACAATATATCCGTTGGTGTTTAAATCACCTTCGTTCCGATGATATTTACATTAATTGTCCAAATATTCCATTACGTGCTCTACAACGAATGGTTACTAATTGGCACTCACGGGTTTGTAAGAAATACCCCGAACTTATACGAAATATTAAAATCGTAGTACATAACATTTCGACTACAATACCGGCTCGATTTTATGGAATGCCTAAAATTCATAAAACTCCGATGGGTTTTCGCCCAATTGTAGCGTCTGTTAATTCGCCACTATATGGCCTTTCTAAATGGATTGACTTTATGCTTCAACCATATATATTAGAATGTGCCCATATTTTACAAAGTAGTAGGCGTTTATTACCCATATTAAGCGATCTACATATCCCTCCAAATTCCTTTTTGGCTACATGGGATGCTACAGCATTGTACACCTCCATACCCAATTCGGCCGGATTACATGCGATATCGTGGTGGCTCCGCAACAATAAATATCGTGATATTCTTCTTGAAGGGATGAAACTTCTTATGGACCATAATTGGTTCGAATTTGGGAACACTTCTTGGCGTCAAACCCGTGGTGCTGCCATGGGTACGCCGACTGCTCCAAGTTATGCTACTTTATTTTTAGCATATTACGAGATCAATGTGCTTTTCCCAATGTTTAAAGAGTCTTTAGTGTTTTATACTAGGTATATTGATGATGTTTTTATTATATTTTCATACAATACAACACCTCCCTGGTATTATAATCGATTTTAAGCTGTTATGTCTCGTACCTTTCCAGGTATTCAATGGACATCACCTAGTCAACAACTTGATTTGACTATTGATGTACCACCTCATACTGCTGATTTTCTTGATTTAACTATTAATCTTGAAGATAATAAAATTTATACGCAAACATTTCAGAAAGCGTTAAATTTGTACTTGTATCCCTGTCCAACTAGTGCCCACCCGCCTGGTGTTTTTACAGGTTTAATACATGGTTTAATCCGCACATACTATATTCAAAATACTAAACGTATTGACTTTTTATCAACGTTACGACTTTTGTATAAACGCCTTCGTGCACGCGGATTTTCGGAATACTTCCTAAAGCGTACATTTACATTAGCTTACGCTAAATGTCGCGAGACAAATCCTAAAATTCAGGATAACTCTCAGATTATTCCATACAAAATTACATTCGATCCTAATGGCCCTCGCCAAAAAACACTAAATGAAATGTTAAATTTTCGTCAGCTTAAGTTTTTGCTTCTACGGCATCGTCTTGGCCGTTTGGTTGTCTGTTATAAACGACCACCTAACTTAGCGTCATTATTGATACGTGCTAAAATTAATCCTAATTTTAAGCCTACTCCGCTAGAACGATTAAATTCTTAGTATCTAAAACTAATTTAATAATTAAGAAATTTAAGTTAATACAAATATTAACAAGTTGCGTGTTTTTTTAGTCTCTGTACAGCTGGGACAGGTATGATATTCGAAACAATCGAATATTAGGACCATGTTCTGCCCCTATATTAGGGGTCTTACTGTACTGGCGACTAAACTACTGACATTTGTAAAGTACCACTACTTCATGGAGTACGGTTACTTCAGAAATAACGTTTGCAAGTACATTTACTTCTTAAGTGGTTATGTCCCCATAACCCTGTAACCTGTACCCTATACTCTATCGCCATGTACCCATGGTACTATGTATCCATGTACTGTGTACCCAACTTCTGTGTACCCATGGCACCACAATCTGTAGAGATTTATATCCTTTGTTATCTGATGTACCTATCTCTGAGAACTTATATATCAAATTTTGCAGGTTTATGATTGAGCAAGCACTTCTTGTGTTTTATACACCATATTGCAGTATAAGAATGATTTGAATATCTTTCTTATACATACACTCAGTCATAATTTCTTTTGGCACTTTGTCTTAAAATTACTATGTAATTTTTAAGCTTTTTGTAAGCGCGCTTTAAAATTGAGTGGCTCACAGACGCCGGATATACACGTGGGAATTCTCACTGATGAAGGCTACCCAGCCGAAAGGAAAGGTCACTTTTGATTTTCCTTTGAGATACGTGTAAGCATACAATAGCATAGTATAGTTTATATATTAGTTTATATACTAGTCTAGCGTATATTGTATAGTGTATATATTTGTATACCTGGTATTCGAAGGGAGTTGACCGACCATGTCTACACCAGTAGACACAACCCTAAACCCTCCTCGACACCCCGTCGATTCAAGCTGCGATCCGGTGAGGCCTTTGAACCCTCCGTTTGATTGCGCTGCCACCCTTCCTGGATGAGCATATTACTGCCTCCTTTCGGAAGAAGGTGGCCCTTAATGGAAAAATCAAAGCCAAAAGGGTCGCCATCCAAAAGTTGAAGGAGCATGATGCCAATGGCACTTGCCCCAAATTGCTTCAGATTTCACATACGATGACTTTCTCAGATAGTCTTCGTGAATCTGATTCTGAATTTGTACAAATTCAAAGCGAACATTTTGAGGAGATTAAATGTCGCTACCTCAAGCAGGCAACTGCTATTGCTCTTAAAGTGCAACATAAGGAACTCAAAACTCTTAACATCAAATTTGGGAATTTGGATACGGAATTTTTCAATAAGACTTGTGAATTTTTCGATAGCCAGCAAACAGCCGCTTATCCTACCGTTCCTCTTACAAAGGCGCTTGTCGTTGGAATGGAGGTAGGATTTTGTGGCCGTTATTCGGGTGAATTTCACTTTCCCTATTTGATCAAATTGGCCAAACGTAAATATTGTGCCAAATGGTCAGAATATCTGGACGGTCTTAATGAGCGCCTCGCTTTAATGACAATCAAAGCCAAAGCCCTTGAGACTAAACGAGTCGCCGCCGAAGACACCGAAATGGGTCTTCCGGATGAGGCCAAGATTAAAGATCATGTATCTCAGGTGGCTGACGCAAAGTTCAAGAAACTGGAGTCTATGATTCGAAGCATGTCTAGCCCGAACCCCGAGTCGCGTCAAAAAAAACAGTCCCGCCGGGAAGAAGACCCAGTCACCTGGCCAGAAACCCAAACCCAAGCAACGCCTCCAAAACGCAAAAGGTGGTTACACTGGGCAAAACAAGCGAAAGCTCGCCGGTCACTCTTCCGGAAACAAAAACGCAAAGCCAAGAACCAAGCACTAAAAGCAGCTTCTTTAGCAGTTAAAACGTCTTTAATACAAATAAAGTCTTTAACCAAAACTAATGTTTTACGTTTATTTGGTGATCGACCGGTTTTTACTTATAACCTTCGTATTACGAATTTAGCATTTCATGACCTTCCCCCAAATGACACGAACCTTCCTCATGGTCTGTCTAAATTGTTAGGTCTCAGCTTTAAATTCTGTCCAACACCACCCCGAATTAAAACGGCAGCCTATTTGGCTGGGTTTGACTCACTAATTCGTTGTATTAAAATTAATGCTGCGTTTCGTGATAAACCAGATCGTACATATGCTAAACAACTCTATGTACCGAATCCATCTTGGAAACCCCCCGAATTAGCTAACTCCAATTTCACGCAATTTCTAAATCACACTAAATCCAAGTTAAATGATAGCTTGAACTTATATACATTTCGTCATAGCTACAATTTATCACATGAAGGTCGACGATTACTTCGTAAACTTCGTTGTATCCAAAGTCTAAGATTCTTGGCAACCGATAAAAATCTCGGTCCAGCGGTAATGTTACCGGAACAATATATCCGTTGGTGTTTAAATCACCTTCGTTCCGATGATATTTACATTAATTGTCCAAATATTCCATTACGTGCTCTACAACGAATGGTTACTAATTGGCACTCACGAGTTTGTAAGAAATACCCCGAACTTGTACGAAATATTAAAATCGTAGTACATAACATTTCGACTACAATACCGGCTCGATTTTATGGAATGCCTAAAATTCATAAAACTGCGATGGGTTTTCGCCCAATTGTAGCGTCTGTTAATTCGCCACTATATGGCCTTTCTAAATGGATTGACTTTATGCTTCAACCATATATATTAGAATGTGCCCATATTTTACAAAGTAGAAGGCGTTTATTACCCATATTAAGCGATCTACATATCCCTCCAAATTCCTTTTTGGCTACATGGGATGCTACAGCATTGTACACCTCCATACCCAATTCGGCCGGATTACATGCGATATCGTGGTGGCTCCGCAACAATAAATATCGTGATATTCTTCTTGAAGGGATGAAACTTCTTATGGACCATAATTGGTTCGAATTTGGGAACACTTCTTGGCGTCAAACCCGTGGTGCTGCCATGGGTACGCCGACTGCTCCAAGTTATGCTACTTTATTTTTAGCATATTACGAGATCAATGTGCTTTTCCCAATGTTTAAAGAGTCTTTAGTGTTTTATACTAGGTATATTGATGATGTTTTTATTATATTTTCATACAATACAACACCTCCCTGGTATTATAATCGATTTTAAGCTGTTATGTCTCGTACCTTTCCAGGTATTCAATGGACATCACCTAGTCAACAACTTGATTTGACTATTGATGTACCACCTCATACTGCTGATTTTCTTGATTTAACTATTAATCTTGAAGATAATAAAATTTATACGCAAACATTTCAGAAAGCGTTAAATTTGTACTTGTATCCCTGTCCAACTAGTGCCCACCCGCCTGGTGTTTTTACAGGTTTAATACATGGTTTAATCCGCACATACTATATTCAAAATACTAAACGTATTGACTTTTTATCAACGTTACGACTTTTGTATAAACGCCTTCGTGCACGCGGATTTTCGGAATACTTCCTAAAGCGTACATTTACATTAGCTTACGCTAAATGTCGCGAGACAAATCCTAAAATTCAGGATAACTCTCAGATTATTCCATACAAAATTACATTCGATCCTAATGGCCCTCGCCAAAAAACACTAAATGAAATGTTAAATTTTCGTCAGCTTAAGTTTTTGCTTCTACGGCATCGTCTTGGCCGTTTGGTTGTCTGTTATAAACGACCACCTAACTTAGCGTCATTGTTGATACGTGCTAAAATTAATCCTAATTTTAAGCCTACTCCGCTAGAACGATTAAATTCTTAGTATCTAAAACTAATTTAATAATTAAGAAATTTAAGTTAATACAAATATTAACAAGTTGCGTGTTTTTTTAGTCTCTGTACAGCTGGGACAGGTATGATATTCGAAACAATCGAATATTAGGACCATGTTCTGCCCCTATATTAGGGGTCTTACTGTACTGGCGACTAAACTACTGACATTTGTAAAGTACCACTACTTCATGGAGTACGGTTACTTCAGAAATAACGTTTGCAAGTACATTTACTTCTTAAGTGGTTATGTCCCCATAACCCTGTAACCTGTACCCTATACTCTATCGCCATGTACCCATGGTACTATGTATCCATGTACTGTGTACCCAACTTCTGTGTACCCATGGCACCACAATCTGTAGAGATTTATATCCTTTGTTATCTGATGTACCTATCTCTGAGAACTTATATATCAAATTTTGCAGGTTTATGATTGAGCAAGCACTTCTTGTGTTTTATACACCATATTGCAGTATAAGAATGATTTGAATATCTTTCTTATACATACACTCAGTCATAATTTCTTTTGGCACTTTGTCTTAAAATTACTATGTAATTTTTAAGCTTTTTGTAAGCGCGCTTTAAAATTGAGTGGCTCACAGACGCCGGATATACACGTGGGAATTCTCACTGATGAAGGCTACCCAGCCGAAAGGAAAGGTCACTTTTGATTTTCCTTTGAGATACGTGTAAGCATACAATAGCATAGTATAGTTTATATATTAGTTTATATACTAGTCTAGCGTATATTGTATAGTGTATATATTTGTATACCTGGTATTCGAAGGGAGTTGACCGACCATGTCTACACCAGTAGACACAACCCTAAACCCTCCTCGACACCCCGTCGATTCAAGCTGCGATCCGGTGAGGCCTTTGAACCCTCCGTTTGATTGCGCTGCCACCCTTCCTGGATGAGCATATTACTGCCTCCTTTCGGAAGAAGGTGGCCCTTAATGGAAAAATCAAAGCCAAAAGGGTCGCCATCCAAAAGTTGAAGGAGCATGATGCCAATGGCACTTGCCCCAAATTGCTTCAGATTTCACATACGATGACTTTCTCAGATAGTCTTCGTGAATCTGATTCTGAATTTGTACAAATTCAAAGCGAACATTTTGAGGAGATTAAATGTCGCTACCTCAAGCAGGCAACTGCTATTGCTCTTAAAGTGCAACATAAGGAACTCAAAACTCTTAACATCAAATTTGGGAATTTGGATACGGAATTTTTCAATAAGACTTGTGAATTTTTCGATAGCCAGCAAACAGCCGCTTATCCTACCGTTCCTCTTACAAAGGCGCTTGTCGTTGGAATGGAGGTAGGATTTTGTGGCCGTTATTCGGGTGAATTTCACTTTCCCTATTTGATCGAATTGGCCAAACGTAAATATTGTGCCAAATGGTCAGAATATCTGGACGGTCTTAATGAGCGCCTCGCTTTAATGACAATCAAAGCCAAAGCCCTTGAGACTAAACGAGTCGCCGCCGAAGACACCGAAATGGGTCTTCCGGATGAGGCCAAGATTAAAGATCATGTATCTCAGGTGGCTGACGCAAAGTTCAAGAAACTGGAGTCTATGATTCGAAGCATGTCTAGCCCGAACCCCGAGTCGCGTCAAAAAAAACAGTCCCGCCGGGAAGAAGACCCAGTCACCTGGCCAGAAACCCAAACCCAAGCAACGCCTCCAAAACGCAAAAGGTGGTTACACTGGGCAAAACAAGCGAAAGCTCGCCGGTCACTCTTCCGGAAACAAAAACGCAAAGCCAAGAACCAAGCACTAAAAGCAGCTTCTTTAGCAGTTAAAACGTCTTTAATACAAATAAAGTCTTCAACCAAAACTAATGTTTTACGTTTATTTGGTGATCGACCGGTTTTTACTTATAACCTTCGTATTACGAATTTAGCATTTCATGACCTTCCCCCAAATGACACGAACCTTCCTCATGGTCTGTCTAAATTGTTAGGTCTCAGCTTTAAATTCTGTCCAACACCACCCCGAATTAAAACGGCAGCCTATTTGGCTGGGTTTGACTCACTAATTCGTTGTATTAAAATTAATGCTGCGTTTCGTGATAAAACCAGATCGTACATATGCTAAACAACTCTATGTACCGAATCCATCTTGGAAACCCCCCGAATTAGCTAACTCCAATTTCACGCAATTTCTAAATCACACTAAATCCAAGTTAAATGATAGCTTGAACTTATATACATTTCGTCATAGCTACAATTTATCACATGAAGGTCGACGATTACTTCGTAAACTTCGTTGTATCCAAAGTCTAAGATTCTTGGCAACCGATAAAAACCTCGGTCCAGCGGTAATGTTACCGGAACAATATATCCGTTGGTGTTTAAATCACCTTCGTTCCGATGATATTTACATTAATTGTCCAAATATTCCATTACGTGCTCTACAACGAATGGTTACTAATTGGCACTCACGGGTTTGTAAGAAATACCCCGAACTTATACGAAATATTAAAATCGTAGTACATAACATTTCGACTACAATACCGGCTCGATTTTATGGAATGCCTAAAATTCATAAAACTCCGATGGGTTTTCGCCCAATTGTAGCGTCTGTTAATTCGCCACTATATGGCCTTTCTAAATGGATTGACTTTATGCTTCAACCATATATATTAGAATGTGCCCATATTTTACAAAGTAGTAGGCGTTTATTACCCATATTAAGCGATCTACATATCCCTCCAAATTCCTTTTTGGCTACATGGGATGCTACAGCATTGTACACCTCCATACCCAATTCGGCCGGATTACATGCGATATCGTGGTGGCTCCGCAACAATAAATATCGTGATATTCTTCTTGAAGGGATGAAACTTCTTATGGACCATAATTGGTTCGAATTTGGGAACACTTCTTGGCGTCAAACCCGTGGTGCTGCCATGGGTACGCCGACTGCTCCAAGTTATGCTACTTTATTTTTAGCATATTACGAGATCAATGTGCTTTTCCCAATGTTTAAAGAGTCTTTAGTGTTTTATACTAGGTATATTGATGATGTTTTTATTATATTTTCATACAATACAACACCTCCCTGGTATTATAATCGATTTTAAGCTGTTATGTCTCGTACCTTTCCAGGTATTCAATGGACATCACCTAGTCAACAACTTGATTTGACTATTGATGTACCACCTCATACTGCTGATTTTCTTGATTTAACTATTAATCTTGAAGATAATAAAATTTATACGCAAACATTTCAGAAAGCGTTAAATTTGTACTTGTATCCCTGTCCAACTAGTGCCCACCCGCCTGGTGTTTTTACAGGTTTAATACATGGTTTAATCCGCACATACTATATTCAAAATACTAAACGTATTGACTTTTTATCAACGTTACGACTTTTGTATAAACGCCTTCGTGCACGCGGATTTTCGGAATACTTCCTAAAGCGTACATTTACATTAGCTTACGCTACATGTCGCGAGACAACTCCTAAAATTCAGGATAACTCTCAGATTATTCCATACAAAATTACATTCGATCCTAATGGCCCTCGCCACAAAACACTAAATGAAATGTTAAATTTTCGTCAGCTTAAGTTTTTGCTTCTGCGGCATCGTCTTGGCCGTTTGGTTGTCTGTTATAAACGACCACCTAACTTAGCGTCATTATTGATACGTGCTAAAATTAATCCTAATTTTAAGCCTACTCCGCTAGAACGATTAAATTCTTAGTATCTAAAACTAATTTAATAATTAAAGAAAAATTAAGTCAATACAAATATTAACAAGTTGCGTGTTTTTTAGTCTCTGTACAGTTAAGACAGGTATGATATTCGAAACAATCGAATATTAGGACCATGTTCTGCCCCTATATTAGGGGTCTTACTGTACTGGCGACTAAACTACTGACATTTGTAAAGTACCACTGCTTCATGGAGTACGGTTACTTCAGAAATAACGTTTGCAAGTACATTTACTTCTTAAGTGGTTATGTCCCCATAACCCTGTAACCTGTACCCTATACTCTATCGCCATGTACCCATGGTACTATGTATCCATGTACTGTGTACCCAACTTCTGTGTACCCATGGCACCACAATCTGTAGAGATTTATATCCTTTGTTATCTGATGTACCTATCTCTGAGAACTTATATATCAAATTTTGCAGGTTTATGATTGAGCAAGCACTTCTTGTGTTTTATACACCATATTGCAGTATAAGAATGATTTGAATATCTTTCTTATACATACACTCAGTCATAATTTCTTTCGGCACTTTGTCTTAAAATTACTATGTAATTTTTAAGCTTTTTGTAAGCGCGCTTTAAAATTGAGTGGCTCACAGACGCCGGATATACACGTGGGAATTCTCACTGATGAAGGCTACCCAGCCGAAAGGAAAGGTCACTTTTGATTTTCCTTTGAGATACGTGTAAGCATACAATAGCATAGTATAGTTTATATATTAGTTTATATACTAGTCTAGCGTATATTGTATAGTGTATATATTTGTATACCTGGTATTCGAAGGGAGTTGACCGACCATGTCTACACCAGTAGACACAACCCTAAACCCTCCTCGACACCCCGTCGATTCAAGCTGCGATCCGGTGAGGCCTTTGAACCCTCCGTTGATTGCGCTGCCACCCTTCCTGGATGAGCATATTACTGCCTCCTTTCGGAAGAAGGTGGCCCTTAATGGAAAAATCAAAGCCAAAAGGGTCGCCATCCAAAAGTTGAAGGAGCATGATGCCAATGGCACTTGCCCCAAATTGCTTCAGATTTCACATACGATGACTTTCTCAGATAGTCTTCGTGAATCTGATTCTGAATTTGTACAAATTCAAAGCGAACATTTTGAGGAGATTAAATGTCGCTACCTCAAGCAGGCAACTGCTATTGCTCTTAAAGTGCAACATAAGGAACTCAAAACTCTTAACATCAAATTTGGGAATTTGGATACGGAATTTTTCAATAAAACTTGTGAATTTTTCGATAGCCAGCAAACAGCCGCTTATCCTACCGTTCCTCTTACAAAGGCGCTTGTCGTTGGAATGGAGGTAGGATTTTGTGGCCGTTATTCGGGTGAATTTCACTTTCCCTATTTGATCGAATTGGCCAAACGTAAATATTGTGCCAAATGGTCAGAATATCTGGACGGTCTTAATGAGCGCCTCGCTTTAATGACAATCAAAGCCAAAGCCCTTGAGACTAAACGAGTCGCCGCCGAAGACACCGAAATGGGTCTTCCGGATGAGGCCAAGATTAAAGATCTTGTATCTCAGGTGGCTGACGCAAAGTTCAAGAAACTGGAGTCTATGATTCGAAGCATGTCTAGCCCGAACCCCGAGTCGCGTCAAAAAAAACAGTCCCGCCGGGAAGAAGACCCAGTCACCTGGCCAGAAACCCAAACCCAAGCAACGCCTCCAAAACGCAAAAGGCGGTTACACTGGGCAAAACAAGCGAAAGCTCGCCGGTCACTCTTCCGGAAACAAAAACGCAAAGCCAAGAACCAAGCACTAAAAGCAGCTTCTTTAGCAGTTAAAATCTAAGATACTAAATCCCTCATGAGAAAAAGCACGCTATTGGCAGTGATGCTTATAGAGCAGGTTTGAAGCTGATTTATTGAGATGTTTAACTTCTAGCACTATATATAGAAGCAGCTACTCTTTACTTCGTAATAGTCACTATTTATCTGGCTTTGTAGCCCATTAATATGTAATCATGTATAGCCACTATACTTAACTAAGTATAGTGACCACGTGGCTCTCTGCTCTGCACGATGCGTCCCTTCGAACCTTTGGTACGGTCACATCACCCTACCACTGTACCCAAGGTACAGCCATACCACAATGGCGTGGCAGGTGTGTATGTACAATACACATCTCTTTGTAACCGCGTTACACCCTCCCACCTATCCGTGGGACCCGGCTAACCCACGATTTTCGAACTTAACGTGTACTTTTGCCGTTTTCATTTTGTTTCCACTTTGCTTACATCGCAATTAAGTGCCTCGCACTTGCGTAGTTACGTACCACGCTCTTTGAGCACCTGTGCTATGCAAACAAGCTATTAGTCGCACCCTAGTGTTTCGACACTTGCTCCTTTATCATACAGTGCATTGCACTCACGCTAAAGAGCTCAGTATTACGACACTTGCTTATAAGCGTTGAGTTGCCTAGCACTTGGTATTGATGCCCATTAGTGAATACGAACACTTGCTTTACAGCATCAAATGCCTGGCACTTCCTTATAACATTAACATTCCAGTGTTTTAAACACTTGCTTTTTAGCGTGTAAGCATATACGTAATCAACACTAGCTTATAAAGCACCTTAGTGTGTAACACTCGCTAACAATGCACATTAGTGTCTAAAAAACACTAGCTTATCAAGCACCTAAGTCGCTTGATTATGAAGCACATCCTCGCTTACCACTTTAGCGTATGAGGCACCTATAACGTGTTCAACACGTCGCTTATAAGGCACCAAAGTGTTTAACACGTGCTTATACAAAGCACCTGAAGAGTTGAACACTTGCTTATATAAGCCGAAAGTTGAGGTGGAAACACTTGCTGATATAAGCACGCATAGTGCTTCACACTTGCTTACATAAAGCACCTTAGTGTTCAGCACTTGCTTATAAAGCGCCTAAATGTTTAACACGTGCTTATAAAGCACCTTAATGTTTAACGCTTGCTTCTACAACAGCCCCTAAGAGTCTTAAAACCTTGCTTATATAAGCCGAAAGTGGCCAGTACACTTCTGATAAAGCTTCATAGCGTGCTATATCACACTTGCTTATATAAAGCCCCAAAGTGTTTACTTTTGCTTATATAGCGCAACATTGTTTACCACTTGCGTTATATAGAAAAGCTTCAAAAAAATTAATACGCGTAATCTTTGCTTCTGAAGCAGATAATGGTACTTTTCACGCGAGTGAGGTACCGGCAACTGCTTCCCAAGAAGGTCAGAGGTGAAGCCTAACTACTGACCTTGCTTCCACATCACTTAGTGCGAGGAAGCATCCGCCGACCACTGTCGCCGCTTCTGATCTTCCCGATCAATAGCTTCAACGACGTCTGGGTAGTCTTGCCGTAGGGGTATCATCGTACTCCCACGAGTCATACGACTGAGGGTACCCCCTCCACTTGACCAGATACTGGGTGTGGCCCTGGTGAAGACGTCGCGCCAATAGACGCTCGACGTGAAACTGATGGTGACCCAGCTCATCAGTCAGCGTTGGCGGGGGTCGGTGACCCATCGATCCATGAGCTTTTGGTACGCCTTCAGCGTCCATATGCACCTCCGGTACCGTAATACCCGCCTCCTTCGGCCGAGAGTATGGAGGAAAACCTCTCGAAGTCCACCGAGGCTGGGTTGAGATATGGCTTTAGCAAGCCCACGTAGAACATAGGGTGTGTTCGCATCTTCTTTGGCAGGTTCAGCGTATACGCTAAACCTTTCTTGCTTATGACCCTGAAAGGTCCAATAAAGAGTGGACGCAGTTTGGTTTTACATACCACAGACACTGCGCGTGTCGGTAAATTCCTAGCGTTTAATAAAACCAAGTCTCCCACTTTGAGCTCATGTTCGTTCTTCCTGCCTTTGACAACCGCTTGTTCCTTCTGAACATCCTGGCTTTCAGCCATAGCGTCTTTGACGCGACGTAATACGTCAAAACGCGTTGACAGATACGCTTCCACCTTCTTGCAAATCGCAACAGGGCTGATATCAGCCAAGCCTTCGGCTATCTTTCCCTAATCGGTAGGGAGTACCCTTATCGGAACGCGAGGATTAGACAAACCATTCACATAGAATGGGTGAAGCCTGTCGAGGCATGCACCCCGTTATTCAACGCAAACTCTACCAGTGGGAGCATCGTGCTCCATTGCTTTGGTGTTTCAGCACAAACACTGCGAAGCATATCACCAATAACGCAGATGATCCGCCGTGGACATGTCCAGTCGAGTGCCGAGCACTTTAAAGACTGACGTCCAAAATTTACCCGTAAAACGGGGGTCTCTATCAGAGATAATTGCCACGGGCAATCCGTGTTGCCGAAACACACGATCCATGAACAGCTTTGCTATTCCTTCTCCGTCGATGGAGTCCGGCACTGCCGCTAAGTGAGCCATCTTGCTCAGTCGGTCAACAAAGACCAAAATCCCAGTATTGCGTACCGCATTGCGCGGTAGGCCAAACACAACGTCCATACTAATGGACTGCCACAACCCCGAGGGTACAGGCAAACACGCCAAAGGCGCAGCCATACTAGGCGATGGCCTCACCCTTTGACACGTTTTACACGTGCGTACATATGTACCAACCCATTTATACAACTTGGGCCACCAATAATGGGTGCTCACCGAGCTGTAGGTCTTCTCACGACCTAAATGACCACCAAGTGGTGTATCATGAGCCTCATAAAAGTATCTGATACTTGAGGTCCTCATCATGAGGCACCACAACACGAGGCTGGTCATCCGACCCTGTACTATAGTACAACAGACCATCGGTCAGTGCAAAACGATGTAATCTCGCACGATTACGTGGTGACAGCTTCACCTTAGAGTTTTCAAACTCTGCGCTACCCAGCGCCTGCACAATGGCAACACATGTGTGGTGAAGCGTTTCAAGAATTGGTAGGCCAGAGGACCGGTGGGGGGCAAAGAGACGGGGACCCACTTAGGAGAAGCGACCGTTAGGTAAGTGACAGAGAGACGAAGCGCTCAAACAAGGGACGGGGGACGACCGTTGAATAAGGAGTATGTACGGTTTAAGCTTGCTCCATTCAGAGGAGTACACCGCGATTTGTCTGATAGGCCGCGGCTCTTTGAGGTGGAACTCAGTGTATTCGAGGTTGACCCTGGCCCCTCGTTGGTAGACCCTGGTCTTTCGTGGTAGACGGGCGGTTTGGGAGCCCTTATCTCTCGTTGATAGACCCTGGTCCCTCGGCTACCCGGCCCCTCGGTCCCTCGACAAGCAGAATCAAGAATCAGGTCTCGGGGGTAAGGATAGAGTAAAGAAGTTAGAAGGTAGGACTATATTAAATACTACTCAATTTGCGATCTACATAGCACACCTCCGTCGTGATTCCAAGGTACTAACTAAGTCTACCCACCTGTTCCGGGAAAGGATACATTTTGGCCCCCCGTCGAAGACAGTTGTGTGGTAAGACCCAAGTGCGACTAGAGCCCCAAAATACATTTGGCCTGTGAGTTCGTCCGAGTAGTACCCCCCAACTCAACCCGCTATCGGAAGCGGTCTTCCTACCCTAGTGGTCTGGGAGCAGGTAAAGGCCAGGCAGTTAACAACCCTGAGACATCAAGGAAGGAGAAGGCCAGGGTTGAGTATCTCCCCTGAAGAATTTGGTTATAAGTCCACCCTCGACCTAGTCGACCGAGTGGCCACCTACCCGCCTACCGAGTGAAGTATACCCACTCGAGGCACCCCCAAGGTCGACCTCTCTCAAGGCCGACATTGTATCTCAACCAAGTCCTTCGAAGAGTGCACCTCGCCAGCCGACGGGTACACAAGGTGAGAGAAGGTCTATATGCGGCATCACGGTACCCCCTCCGACAGTCGGTAGTCCGGCATTGTGAGTGGTTTGGGGTCTCATTACGCAGTTTTGAGATCTCACTTCACCACATAGCCTTCATAAAGATTCAAAAATGGCCTAGTTACTTCCGCATACTTGTGACTATAAGTGCTAGAAAGCGTCCGACGACAGCTGTCGCCTTCATACAGTCGTGGTCAAAAGCGTCAACGGCGTCAGGGCAATCCTGTTGGAGGGGTACCTCATACTCCCACGAGTCGTACGACTGGGGCAACCCCTCCACTTCACCAAATATTGGGTATGACCCAGGTGACGACGCCGAGCCAAGAGACGTTCCACGTGGAACTGTTGATGACTCAATTCATCGATCATCGTCGGAGGAGGTCGATGACCCATTGACCTCTCATCTCTCTGAGATTGAGCGTCGCCTGACACTCCTGGAGCGTGATGCCCTTGCATCGGTGAGGTCTCACCTGTCATCGCTCGATGACCGTGTCGATCGACACCGTCGGTCTTTTGAGCGTTATTGCTCCGAGACCTCGGATCGCTTTACGGCGATTGAGCGTTCTCAAGCTGAGCTGCGATGTCAGATCGACCTCCTGGTTTGCCTCCAGCGTCCATATGCACCTCCGGTGTAGTACTATCCGCCTCCTTTGGACGGGGATATGGGGACAACCCCTAGAAGTCCACCGAGGCTGGGTTGAGATATGGCTTTAACAAG
>CAKKTJ010000008.1:0-20049 GCA_920618645.1 Peronospora belbahrii | reverse complement strand
TCACGCGGGTTTACCCCAATCGATTTCGAGTCTATCGCCTTAACCGCTCGGCCAAGCTGTCTTAGCATCCCATCGACCACACACACTGCCGCACAACAGTACATCATTTACCCACCGAATCAACCCTTCATAATGGCCAAAATGACCATAATCATCAACGTGAAGCTTTACCAGACAGTAGCATGTCACGTATACGTAAAGATAGCGACAGCTGTGAGACTTGAACTCACGCGGGTTACCTCAATCGATTTCGAGTCTATCGCCTTAACCGCTCGGCCAAGCTGTCTTAGCATCCCATCGACCACACACACTGCCGCACAACAGTACATCATTTACCCACCGAATCAACCCTTCATAATGGCCAAAATGACCATAATCATCAACGTGAAGCTTTACCAGACAGTAGCATGTCACATATACGTAAAGATAGCGACAGCTGTGAGACTTGAGCTCACGCGGGTTACCCCAATCGATTTCGAGTCTATCGCCTTAACCGCTCGGCCAAGCTGTCTTAGCATCCCATCGACCACACACACTGCCGCACAACAGTACATCATTTACCCACCGAATCAACCCTTCATAATGGCCAAAATGACCATAATCATCAACGTGAAGCTTTACCAGACAGTAGCATGTCACATATACGTAAAGATAGCGACGGCTGTGAGACTTGAACTCACGCGGGTTTACCCCAATCGATTTCGAGTCTATCGCCTTAACCGCTCGGCCAAGCTGTCTTAGCATCCCATCGACCACACACACTGCCGCACAACAGTACATCATTTACCCACCGAATCAACCCTTCATAATGGCCAAAATGACCATAATCATCAACGTGAAGCTTTACCAGACAGTAGCATGTCACGTATACGTAACCATAGCGACAGCTGTGAGACTTGAGCTCACGCGGGTTACCCCAATCGATTTCGAGTCTATCGCCTTAACCGCTCGGCCAAGCTGTCTTAGCATCCCATCGACCACACACACTGCCGCACAACAGTACATCATTTACCCACCGAATCAACCCTTCATAATGGCCAAAATGACCATAATCATCAACGTGAAGCTTTACCAGACAGTAGCATGTCACGTATACGTAAACATAGCGACAGCTGTGAGACTTGAGCTCACGCGGGTTACCCCAATCGATTTCGAGTCTATCGCCTTAACCGCTCGGCCAAGCTGTCTTAGCATCCCATCGACCACACACACTGCCGCACAACAGTACATCATTTACCCACCGAATCAACCCTTCATAATGGCCAAAATGACCATAATCATCAACGTGAAGCTTTACCAGACAGTAGCATGTCACATATACGTAAAGATAGCGACAGCTGTGAGACTTGAACTCACGCGGGTTACCTCAATCGATTTCGAGTCTATCGCCTTAACCGCTCGGCCAAGCTGTCTTAGCATCCCATCGACCACACACACTGCCGCACAACAGTACATCATTTACCCACCGAATCAACCCTTCATAATGGCCAAAATGACCATAATCATCAACGTGAAGCTTTACCAGACAGTAGCATGTCACGTATACGTAAACATAGCGACAGCTGTGAGACTTGAGCTCACGCGGGTTACCCCAATCGATTTCGAGTCTATCGCCTTAACCGCTCGGCCAAGCTGTCTTAGCATCCCATCGACCACACACACTGCCGCACAACAGTACATCATTTACCCACCGAATCAACCCTTCATAATGGCCAAAATGACCATAATCATCAACGTGAAGCTTTACTAGACAGTAGCATGTCACATATACGTAAAGATAGCGACAGCTGTGAGACTTGAACTCACGCGGGTTACCTCAATCGATTTCGAGTCTATCGCCTTAACCGCTCGGCCAAGCTGTCTTAGCATCCCATCGACCACACACACTGCCGCACAACAGTACATCATTTACCCACCGAATCAACCCTTCATAATGGCCAAAATGACCATAATCATCAACGTGAAGCTTTACCAGACAGTAGCATGTCACATATACGTAAAGATAGCGACAGCTGTGAGACTTGAGACTCACGCGGGTTACCTCAATCGATTTCGAGTCTATCGCCTTAACCGCTCGGCCAAGCTGTCTTAGCATCCCATCGACCACACACACTGCCGCACAACAGTACATCATTTACCCACCGAATCAACCCTTCATAATGGCCAAAATGACCATAATCATCAACGTGAAGCTTTACCAGACAGTAGCATGTCACATATACGTAAAGATAGCGACAGCTGTGAGACTTGAACTCACGCGGGTTACCCCAATCGATTTCGAGTCTATCGCCTTAACCGCTCGGCCAAGCTGTCTTAGCATCCCATCGACCACACACACTGCCGCACAACAGTACATCATTTACCCACCGAATCAACCCTTCATAATGGCCAAAATGACCATAATCATCAACGTGAAGCTTTACCAGACAGTAGCATGTCACGTATACGTAACCATAGCGACAGCTGTGAGACTTGAGCTCACGCGGGTTACCTCAATCGATTTCGAGTCTATCGCCTTAACCGCTCGGCCAAGCTGTCTTAGCATCCCATCGACCACACACACTGCCGCACAACAGTACATCATTTACCCACCGAATCAACCCTTCATAATGGCCAAAATGACCATAATCATCAACGTGAAGCTTTACCAGACAGTAGCATGTCACGTATACGTAAAGATAGCGACAGCTGTGAGACTTGAGCTCACGCGGGTTTACCCCAATCGATTTCGAGTCTATCGCCTTAACCGCTCGGCCAAGCTGTCTTAGCATCCCATCGACCACACACACTGCCGCACAACAGTACATCATTTACCCACCGAATCAACCCTTCATAATGGCCAAAATGACCATAATCATCAACGTGAAGCTTTACCAGACAGTAGCATGTCACGTATACGTAAAGATAGCGACAGCTGTGAGACTTGAACTCACGCGGGTTACCTCAATCGATTTCGAGTCTATCGCCTTAACCGCTCGGCCAAGCTGTCTTAGCATCCCATCGACCACACACACTGCCGCACAACAGTACATCATTTACCCACCGAATCAACCCTTCATAATGGCCAAAATGACCATAATCATCAACGTGAAGCTTTACCAGACAGTAGCATGTCACGTATACGTAAAGATAGCGACAGCTGTGAGACTTGAGCTCACGCGGGTTACCTCAATCGATTTCGAGTCTATCGCCTTAACCGCTCGGCCAAGCTGTCTTAGCATCCCATCGACCACACACACTGCCGCACAACAGTACATCATTTACCCACCGAATCAACCCTTCATAATGGCCAAAATGACCATAATCATCAACGTGAAGCTTTACCAGACAGTAGCATGTCACATATACGTAAAGATAGCGACAGCTGTGAGACTTGAGCTCACGCGGGTTACCCCAATCGATTTCGAGTCTATCGCCTTAACCGCTCGGCCAAGCTGTCTTAGCATCCCATCGACCACACACACTGCCGCACAACAGTACATCATTTACCCACCGAATCAACCCTTCATAATGGCCAAAATGACCATAATCATCAACGTGAAGCTTTACCAGACAGTAGCATGTCACATATACGTAAAGATAGCGACAGCTGTGAGACTTGGACTCACGCGGGTTTACCCCAATCGATTTCGAGTCTATCGCCTTAACCGCTCGGCCAAGCTGTCTTAGCATCCCATCGACCACACACACTGCCGCACAACAGTACATCATTTACCCACCGAATCAACCCTTCATAATGGCCAAAATGACCATAATCATCAACGTGAAGCTTTACCAGACAGTAGCATGTCACATATACGTAAAGATAGCGACAGCTGTGAGACTTGAGCTCACGCGGGTTTACCCCAATCGATTTCGAGTCTATCGCCTTAACCGCTCGGCCAAGCTGTCTTAGCATCCCATCGACCACACACACTGCCGCACAACAGTACATCATTTACCCACCGAATCAACCCTTCATAATGGCCAAAATGACCATAATCATCAACGTGAAGCTTTACCAGACAGTAGCATGTCACATATACGTAAAGATAGCGACAGCTGTGAGACTTGAACTCACGCGGGTTACCCCAATCGATTTCGAGTCTATCGCCTTAACCGCTCGGCCAAGCTGTCTTAGCATCCCATCGACCACACACACTGCCGCACAACAGTACATCATTTACCCACCGAATCAACCCTTCATAATGGCCAAAATGACCATAATCATCAACGTGAAGCTTTACCAGACAGTAGCATGTCACGTATACGTAAAGATAGCGACAGCTGTGAGACTTGAGCTCACGCGGGTTACCCCAATCGATTTCGAGTCTATCGCCTTAACCGCTCGGCCAAGCTGTCTTAGCATCCCATCGACCACACACACTGCCGCACAACAGTACATCATTTACCCACCGAATCAACCCTTCATAATGGCCAAAATGACCATAATCATCAACGTGAAGCTTTACCAGACAGTAGCATGTCACATATACGTAAAGATAGCGACAGCTGTGAGACTTGAACTCACGCGGGTTACCTCAATCGATTTCGAGTCTATCGCCTTAACCGCTCGGCCAAGCTGTCTTAGCATCCCATCGACCACACACACTGCCGCACAACAGTACATCATTTACCCACCGAATCAACCCTTCATAATGGCCAAAATGACCATAATCATCAACGTGAAGCTTTACCAGACAGTAGCATGTCACATATACGTAAAGATAGCGACAGCTGTGAGACTTGAACTCACGCGGGTTTACCCCAATCGATTTCGAGTCTATCGCCTTAACCGCTCGGCCAAGCTGTCTTAGCATCCCATCGACCACACACACTGCCGCACAACAGTACATCATTTACCCACCGAATCAACCCTTCATAATGGCCAAAATGACCATAATCATCAACGTGAAGCTTTACCAGACAGTAGCATGTCACATATACGTAAAGATAGCGACAGCTGTGAGACTTGAACTCACGCGGGTTACCCCAATCGATTTCGAGTCTATCGCCTTAACCGCTCGGCCAAGCTGTCTTAGCATCCCATCGACCACACACACTGCCGCACAACAGTACATCATTTACCCACCGAATCAACCCTTCATAATGGCCAAAATGACCATAATCATCAACGTGAAGCTTTACCAGACAGTAGCATGTCACGTATACGTAAAGATAGCGACAGCTGTGAGACTTGAGCTCACGCGGGTTTACCTCAATCGATTTCGAGTCTATCGCCTTAACCGCTCGGCCAAGCTGTCTTAGCATCCCATCGACCACACACACTGCCGCACAACAGTACATCATTTACCCACCGAATCAACCCTTCATAATGGCCAAAATGACCATAATCATCAACGTGAAGCTTTACCAGACAGTAGCATGTCACGTATACGTAAAGATAGCGACAGCTGTGAGACTTGAGCTCACGCGGGTTTACCCCAATCGATTTCGAGTCTATCGCCTTAACCGCTCGGCCAAGCTGTCTTAGCATCCCATCGACCACACACACTGCCGCACAACAGTACATCATTTACCCACCGAATCAACCCTTCATAATGGCCAAAATGACCATAATCATCAACGTGAAGCTTTACCAGACAGTAGCATGTCACGTATACGTAAAGATAGCGACAGCTGTGAGACTTGAACTCACGCGGGTTTACCTCAATCGATTTCGAGTCTATCGCCTTAACCGCTCGGCCAAGCTGTCTTAGCATCCCATCGACCACACACACTGCCGCACAACAGTACATCATTTACCCACCGAATCAACCCTTCATAATGGCCAAAATGACCATAATCATCAACGTGAAGCTTTACCAGACAGTAGCATGTCACGTATACGTAAAGATAGCGACAGCTGTGAGACTTGAGCTCACGCGGGTTACCCCAATCGATTTCGAGTCTATCGCCTTAACCGCTCGGCCAAGCTGTCTTAGCATCCCATCGACCACACACACTGCCGCACAACAGTACATCATTTACCCACCGAATCAACCCTTCATAATGGCCAAAATGACCATAATCATCAACGTGAAGCTTTACCAGACAGTAGCATGTCACATATACGTAAAGATAGCGACAGCTGTGAGACTTGAACTCACGCGGGTTTACCCCAATCGATTTCGAGTCTATCGCCTTAACCGCTCGGCCAAGCTGTCTTAGCATCCCATCGACCACACACACTGCCGCACAACAGTACATCATTTACCCACCGAATCAACCCTTCATAATGGCCAAAATGACCATAATCATCAACGTGAAGCTTTACCAGACAGTAGCATGTCACGTATACGTAAAGATAGCGACAGCTGTGAGACTTGAACTCACGCGGGTTTACCCCAATCGATTTCGAGTCTATCGCCTTAACCGCTCGGCCAAGCTGTCTTAGCATCCCATCGACCACACACACTGCCGCACAACAGTACATCATTTACCCACCGAATCAACCCTTCATAATGGCCAAAATGACCATAATCATCAACGTGAAGCTTTACCAGACAGTAGCATGTCACGTATACGTAAAGATAGCGACAGCTGTGAGACTTGAGCTCACGCGGGTTTACCCCAATCGATTTCGAGTCTATCGCCTTAACCGCTCGGCCAAGCTGTCTTAGCATCCCATCGACCACACACACTGCCGCACAACAGTACATCATTTACCCACCGAATCAACCCTTCATAATGGCCAAAATGACCATAATCATCAACGTGAAGCTTTACCAGACAGTAGCATGTCACATATACGTAAACATAGCGACAGCTGTGAGACTTGAACTCACGCGGGTTTACCCCAATCGATTTCGAGTCTATCGCCTTAACCGCTCGGCCAAGCTGTCTTAGCATCCCATCGACCACACACACTGCCGCACAACAGTACATCATTTACCCACCGAATCAACCCTTCATAATGGCCAAAATGACCATAATCATCAACGTGAAGCTTTACCAGACAGTAGCATGTCACATATACGTAAAGATAGCGACAGCTGTGAGACTTGAACTCACGCGGGTTTACCCCAATCGATTTCGAGTCTATCGCCTTAACCGCTCGGCCAAGCTGTCTTAGCATCCCATCGACCACACACACTGCCGCACAACAGTACATCATTTACCCACCGAATCAACCCTTCATAATGGCCAAAATGACCATAATCATCAACGTGAAGCTTTACCAGACAGTAGCATGTCACATATACGTAAAGATAGCGACAGCTGTGAGACTTGAACTCACGCGGGTTTACCCCAATCGATTTCGAGTCTATCGCCTTAACCGCTCGGCCAAGCTGTCTTAGCATCCCATCGACCACACACACTGCCGCACAACAGTACATCATTTACCCACCGAATCAACCCTTCATAATGGCCAAAATGACCATAATCATCAACGTGAAGCTTTACCAGACAGTAGCATGTCACGTATACGTAAAGATAGCGACAGCTGTGAGACTTGAGCTCACGCGGGTTTACCCCAATCGATTTCGAGTCTATCGCCTTAACCGCTCGGCCAAGCTGTCTTAGCATCCCATCGACCACACACACTGCCGCACAACAGTACATCATTTACCCACCGAATCAACCCTTCATAATGGCCAAAATGACCATAATCATCAACGTGAAGCTTTACCAGACAGTAGCATGTCACATATACGTAAAGATAGCGACAGCTGTGAGACTTGAACTCACGCGGGTTTACCCCAATCGATTTCGAGTCTATCGCCTTAACCGCTCGGCCAAGCTGTCTTAGCATCCCATCGACCACACACACTGCCGCACAACAGTACATCATTTACCCACCGAATCAACCCTTCATAATGGCCAAAATGACCATAATCATCAACGTGAAGCTTTACCAGACAGTAGCATGTCACGTATACGTAAAGATAGCGACAGCTGTGAGACTTGAGCTCACGCGGGTTACCTCAATCGATTTCGAGTCTATCGCCTTAACCGCTCGGCCAAGCTGTCTTAGCATCCCATCGACCACACACACTGCCGCACAACAGTACATCATTTACCCACCGAATCAACCCTTCATAATGGCCAAAATGACCATAATCATCAACGTGAAGCTTTACCAGACAGTAGCATGTCACATATACGTAAAGATAGCGACAGCTGTGAGACTTGAGCTCACGCGGGTTACCCCAATCGATTTCGAGTCTATCGCCTTAACCGCTCGGCCAAGCTGTCTTAGCATCCCATCGACCACACACACTGCCGCACAACAGTACATCATTTACCCACCGAATCAACCCTTCATAATGGCCAAAATGACCATAATCATCAACGTGAAGCTTTACCAGACAGTAGCATGTCACGTATACGTAAAGATAGCGACAGCTGTGAGACTTGAACTCACGCGGGTTTACCCCAATCGATTTCGAGTCTATCGCCTTAACCGCTCGGCCAAGCTGTCTTAGCATCCCATCGACCACACACACTGCCGCACAACAGTACATCATTTACCCACCGAATCAACCCTTCATAATGGCCAAAATGACCATAATCATCAACGTGAAGCTTTACCAGACAGTAGCATGTCACATATACGTAAAGATAGCGACAGCTGTGAGACTTGAACTCACGCGGGTTTACCCCAATCGATTTCGAGTCTATCGCCTTAACCGCTCGGCCAAGCTGTCTTAGCATCCCATCGACCACACACACTGCCGCACAACAGTACATCATTTACCCACCGAATCAACCCTTCATAATGGCCAAAATGACCATAATCATCAACGTGAAGCTTTACCAGACAGTAGCATGTCACGTATACGTAAAGATAGCGACAGCTGTGAGACTTGAGCTCACGCGGGTTACCCCAATCGATTTCGAGTCTATCGCCTTAACCGCTCGGCCAAGCTGTCTTAGCATCCCATCGACCACACACACTGCCGCACAACAGTACATCATTTACCCACCGAATCAACCCTTCATAATGGCCAAAATGACCATAATCATCAACGTGAAGCTTTACCAGACAGTAGCATGTCACATATACGTAAAGATAGCGACAGCTGTGAGACTTGAGCTCACGCGGGTTTACCCCAATCGATTTCGAGTCTATCGCCTTAACCGCTCGGCCAAGCTGTCTTAGCATCCCATCGACCACACACACTGCCGCACAACAGTACATCATTTACCCACCGAATCAACCCTTCATAATGGCCAAAATGACCATAATCATCAACGTGAAGCTTTACCAGACAGTAGCATGTCACATATACGTAAACATAGCGACAGCTGTGAGACTTGAGCTCACGCGGGTTTACCCCAATCGATTTCGAGTCTATCGCCTTAACCGCTCGGCCAAGCTGTCTTAGCATCCCATCGACCACACACACTGCCGCACAACAGTACATCATTTACCCACCGAATCAACCCTTCATAATGGCCAAAATGACCATAATCATCAACGTGAAGCTTTACCAGACAGTAGCATGTCACATATACGTAAAGATAGCGACAGCTGTGAGACTTGAACTCACGCGGGTTTACCCCAATCGATTTCGAGTCTATCGCCTTAACCGCTCGGCCAAGCTGTCTTAGCATCCCATCGACCACACACACTGCCGCACAACAGTACATCATTTACCCACCGAATCAACCCTTCATAATGGCCAAAATGACCATAATCATCAACGTGAAGCTTTACCAGACAGTAGCATGTCACATATACGTAAAGATAGCGACAGCTGTGAGACTTGAGCTCACGCGGGTTACCTCAATCGATTTCGAGTCTATCGCCTTAACCGCTCGGCCAAGCTGTCTTAGCATCCCATCGACCACACACACTGCCGCACAACAGTACATCATTTACCCACCGAATCAACCCTTCATAATGGCCAAAATGACCATAATCATCAACGTGAAGCTTTACCAGACAGTAGCATGTCACATATACGTAAAGATAGCGACAGCTGTGAGACTTGAGCTCACGCGGGTTTACCCCAATCGATTTCGAGTCTATCGCCTTAACCGCTCGGCCAAGCTGTCTTAGCATCCCATCGACCACACACACTGCCGCACAACAGTACATCATTTACCCACCGAATCAACCCTTCATAATGGCCAAAATGACCATAATCATCAACGTGAAGCTTTACCAGACAGTAGCATGTCACATATACGTAAAGATAGCGACAGCTGTGAGACTTGAACTCACGCGGGTTTACCCCAATCGATTTCGAGTCTATCGCCTTAACCGCTCGGCCAAGCTGTCTTAGCATCCCATCGACCACACACACTGCCGCACAACAGTACATCATTTACCCACCGAATCAACCCTTCATAATGGCCAAAATGACCATAATCATCAACGTGAAGCTTTACCAGACAGTAGCATGTCACGTATACGTAAAGATAGCGACAGCTGTGAGACTTGAACTCACGCGGGTTACCTCAATCGATTTCGAGTCTATCGCCTTAACCGCTCGGCCAAGCTGTCTTAGCATCCCATCGACCACACACACTGCCGCACAACAGTACATCATTTACCCACCGAATCAACCCTTCATAATGGCCAAAATGACCATAATCATCAACGTGAAGCTTTACCAGACAGTAGCATGTCACGTATACGTAAAGATAGCGACAGCTGTGAGACTTGAGCTCACGCGGGTTACCCCAATCGATTTCGAGTCTATCGCCTTAACCGCTCGGCCAAGCTGTCTTAGCATCCCATCGACCACACACACTGCCGCACAACAGTACATCATTTACCCACCGAATCAACCCTTCATAATGGCCAAAATGACCATAATCATCAACGTGAAGCTTTACCAGACAGTAGCATGTCACGTATACGTAAAGATAGCGACAGCTGTGAGACTTGAGCTCACGCGGGTTACCCCAATCGATTTCGAGTCTATCGCCTTAACCGCTCGGCCAAGCTGTCTTAGCATCCCATCGACCACACACACTGCCGCACAACAGTACATCATTTACCCACCGAATCAACCCTTCATAATGGCCAAAATGACCATAATCATCAACGTGAAGCTTTACCAGACAGTAGCATGTCACGTATACGTAAAGATAGCGACAGCTGTGAGACTTGAGCTCACGCGGGTTTACCCCAATCGATTTCGAGTCTATCGCCTTAACCGCTCGGCCAAGCTGTCTTAGCATCCCATCGACCACACACACTGCCGCACAACAGTACATCATTTACCCACCGAATCAACCCTTCATAATGGCCAAAATGACCATAATCATCAACGTGAAGCTTTACCAGACAGTAGCATGTCACATATACGTAAAGATAGCGACAGCTGTGAGACTTGAGCTCACGCGGGTTACCCCAATCGATTTCGAGTCTATCGCCTTAACCGCTCGGCCAAGCTGTCTTAGCATCCCATCGACCACACACACTGCCGCACAACAGTACATCATTTACCCACCGAATCAACCCTTCATAATGGCCAAAATGACCATAATCATCAACGTGAAGCTTTACCAGACAGTAGCATGTCACATATACGTAAAGATAGCGACAGCTGTGAGACTTGAGCTCACGCGGGTTTACCCCAATCGATTTCGAGTCTATCGCCTTAACCGCTCGGCCAAGCTGTCTTAGCATCCCATCGACCACACACACTGCCGCACAACAGTACATCATTTACCCACCGAATCAACCCTTCATAATGGCCAAAATGACCATAATCATCAACGTGAAGCTTTACCAGACAGTAGCATGTCACATATACGTAAAGATAGCGACAGCTGTGAGACTTGAGCTCACGCGGGTTTACCCCAATCGATTTCGAGTCTATCGCCTTAACCGCTCGGCCAAGCTGTCTTAGCATCCCATCGACCACACACACTGCCGCACAACAGTACATCATTTACCCACCGAATCAACCCTTCATAATGGCCAAAATGACCATAATCATCAACGTGAAGCTTTACTAGACAGTAGCATGTCACGTATACGTAACCATAGCGACAGCTGTGAGACTTGAACTCACGCGGGTTACCCCAATCGATTTCGAGTCTATCGCCTTAACCGCTCGGCCAAGCTGTCTTAGCATCCCATCGACCACACACACTGCCGCACAACAGTACATCATTTACCCACCGAATCAACCCTTCATAATGGCCAAAATGACCATAATCATCAACGTGAAGCTTTACCAGACAGTAGCATGTCACGTATACGTAAAGATAGCGACAGCTGTGAGACTTGAGCTCACGCGGGTTACCCCAATCGATTTCGAGTCTATCGCCTTAACCGCTCGGCCAAGCTGTCTTAGCATCCCATCGACCACACACACTGCCGCACAACAGTACATCATTTACCCACCGAATCAACCCTTCATAATGGCCAAAATGACCATAATCATCAACGTGAAGCTTTACCAGACAGTAGCATGTCACGTATACGTAACCATAGCGACAGCTGTGAGACTTGAGCTCACGCGGGTTACCCCAATCGATTTCGAGTCTATCGCCTTAACCGCTCGGCCAAGCTGTCTTAGCATCCCATCGACCACACACACTGCCGCACAACAGTACATCATTTACCCACCGAATCAACCCTTCATAATGGCCAAAATGACCATAATCATCAACGTGAAGCTTTACCAGACAGTAGCATGTCACGTATACGTAAAGATAGCGACAGCTGTGAGACTTGAGCTCACGCGGGTTACCCCAATCGATTTCGAGTCTATCGCCTTAACCGCTCGGCCAAGCTGTCTTAGCATCCCATCGACCACACACACTGCCGCACAACAGTACATCATTTACCCACCGAATCAACCCTTCATAATGGCCAAAATGACCATAATCATCAACGTGAAGCTTTACCAGACAGTAGCATGTCACATATACGTAAAAATAGCGACAGCTGTGAGACTTGAACTCACGCGGGTTTACCCCAATCGATTTCGAGTCTATCGCCTTAACCGCTCGGCCAAGCTGTCTTAGCATCCCATCGACCACACACACTGCCGCACAACAGTACATCATTTACCCACCGAATCAACCCTTCATAATGGCCAAAATGACCATAATCATCAACGTGAAGCTTTACCAGACAGTAGCATGTCACGTATACGTAACCATAGCGACAGCTGTGAGACTTGAGCTCACGCGGGTTACCTCAATCGATTTCGAGTCTATCGCCTTAACCGCTCGGCCAAGCTGTCTTAGCATCCCATCGACCACACACACTGCCGCACAACAGTACATCATTTACCCACCGAATCAACCCTTCATAATGGCCAAAATGACCATAATCATCAACGTGAAGCTTTACCAGACAGTAGCATGTCACGTATACGTAAACATAGCGACAGCTGTGAGACTTGAGCTCACGCGGGTTACCTCAATCGATTTCGAGTCTATCGCCTTAACCGCTCGGCCAAGCTGTCTTAGCATCCCATCGACCACACACACTGCCGCACAACAGTACATCATTTACCCACCGAATCAACCCTTCATAATGGCCAAAATGACCATAATCATCAACGTGAAGCTTTACCAGACAGTAGCATGTCACGTATACGTAACCATAGCGACAGCTGTGAGACTTGAGCTCACGCGGGTTACCTCAATCGATTTCGAGTCTATCGCCTTAACCGCTCGGCCAAGCTGTCTTAGCATCCCATCGACCACACACACTGCCGCACAACAGTACATCATTTACCCACCGAATCAACCCTTCATAATGGCCAAAATGACCATAATCATCAACGTGAAGCTTTACCAGACAGTAGCATGTCACATATACGTAAAGATAGCGACAGCTGTGAGACTTGAACTCACGCGGGTTACCCCAATCGATTTCGAGTCTATCGCCTTAACCGCTCGGCCAAGCTGTCTTAGCATCCCATCGACCACACACACTGCCGCACAACAGTACATCATTTACCCACCGAATCAACCCTTCATAATGGCCAAAATGACCATAATCATCAACGTGAAGCTTTACCAGACAGTAGCATGTCACGTATACGTAAAGATAGCGACAGCTGTGAGACTTGAGCTCACGCGGGTTTACCCCAATCGATTTCGAGTCTATCGCCTTAACCGCTCGGCCAAGCTGTCTTAGCATCCCATCGACCACACACACTGCCGCACAACAGTACATCATTTACCCACCGAATCAACCCTTCATAATGGCCAAAATGACCATAATCATCAACGTGAAGCTTTACCAGACAGTAGCATGTCACGTATACGTAAAGATAGCGACAGCTGTGAGACTTGAGCTCACGCGGGTTTACCCCAATCGATTTCGAGTCTATCGCCTTAACCGCTCGGCCAAGCTGTCTTAGCATCCCATCGACCACACACACTGCCGCACAACAGTACATCATTTACCCACCGAATCAACCCTTCATAATGGCCAAAATGACCATAATCATCAACGTGAAGCTTTACCAGACAGTAGCATGTCACATATACGTAAAGATAGCGACAGCTGTGAGACTTGAGCTCACGCGGGTTACCCCAATCGATTTCGAGTCTATCGCCTTAACCGCTCGGCCAAGCTGTCTTAGCATCCCATCGACCACACACACTGCCGCACAACAGTACATCATTTACCCACCGAATCAACCCTTCATAATGGCCAAAATGACCATAATCATCAACGTGAAGCTTTACCAGACAGTAGCATGTCACATATACGTAAAGATAGCGACAGCTGTGAGACTTGAGCTCACGCGGGTTTACCCCAATCGATTTCGAGTCTATCGCCTTAACCGCTCGGCCAAGCTGTCTTAGCATCCCATCGACCACACACACTGCCGCACAACAGTACATCATTTACCCACCGAATCAACCCTTCATAATGGCCAAAATGACCATAATCATCAACGTGAAGCTTTACCAGACAGTAGCATGTCACATATACGTAAAAATAGCGACAGCTGTGAGACTTGAACTCACGCGGGTTTACCCCAATCGATTTCGAGTCTATCGCCTTAACCGCTCGGCCAAGCTGTCTTAGCATCACTTCGACCACACACACTGCCGCACAACAGTACATCATTTACCCACCGAATCAACCCTTCATAATGGCCAAAATGACCATAATCATCAACGTGAAGCTTTACCAGACAGTAGCATGTCACGTATACGTAAAGATAGCGACAGCTGTGAGACTTGAGCTCACGCGGGTTTACCCCAATCGATTTCGAGTCTATCGCCTTAACCGCTCGGCCAAGCTGTCTTAGCATCCCATCGACCACACACACTGCCGCACAACAGTACATCATTTACCCACCGAATCAACCCTTCATAATGGCCAAAATGACCATAATCATCAACGTGAAGCTTTACCAGACAGTAGCATGTCACATATACGTAAAGATAGCGACAGCTGTGAGACTTGAGCTCACGCGGGTTACCCCAATCGATTTCGAGTCTATCGCCTTAACCGCTCGGCCAAGCTGTCTTAGCATCCCATCGACCACACACACTGCCGCACAACAGTACATCATTTACCCACCGAATCAACCCTTCATAATGGCCAAAATGACCATAATCATCAACGTGAAGCTTTACCAGACAGTAGCATGTCACGTATACGTAAAGATAGCGACAGCTGTGAGACTTGAGCTCACGCGGGTTTACCCCAATCGATTTCGAGTCTATCGCCTTAACCGCTCGGCCAAGCTGTCTTAGCATCCCATCGACCACACACACTGCCGCACAACAGTACATCATTTACCCACCGAATCAACCCTTCATAATGGCCAAAATGACCATAATCATCAACGTGAAGCTTTACCAGACAGTAGCATGTCACGTATACGTAAAGATAGCGACAGCTGTGAGACTTGAACTCACGCGGGTTACCCCAATCGATTTCGAGTCTATCGCCTTAACCGCTCGGCCAAGCTGTCTTAGCATCCCATCGACCACACACACTGCCGCACAACAGTACATCATTTACCCACCGAATCAACCCTTCATAATGGCCAAAATGACCATAATCATCAACGTGAAGCTTTACCAGACAGTAGCATGTCACGTATACGTAAAGATAGCGACAGCTGTGAGACTTGAGCTCACGCGGGTTACCCCAATCGATTTCGAGTCTATCGCCTTAACCGCTCGGCCAAGCTGTCTTAGCATCCCATCGACCACACACACTGCCGCACAACAGTACATCATTTACCCACCGAATCAACCCTTCATAATGGCCAAAATGACCATAATCATCAACGTGAAGCTTTACCAGACAGTAGCATGTCACGTATACGTAAAGATAGCGACAGCTGTGAGACTTGAGCTCACGCGGGTTACCCCAATCGATTTCGAGTCTATCGCCTTAACCGCTCGGCCAAGCTGTCTTAGCATCCCATCGACCACACACACTGCCGCACAACAGTACATCATTTACCCACCGAATCAACCCTTCATAATGGCCAAAATGACCATAATCATCAACGTGAAGCTTTACCAGACAGTAGCATGTCACATATACGTAAAGATAGCGACAGCTGTGAGACTTGAGCTCACGCGGGTTACCCCAATCGATTTCGAGTCTATCGCCTTAACCGCTCGGCCAAGCTGTCTTAGCATCCCATCGACCACACACACTGCCGCACAACAGTACATCATTTACCCACCGAATCAACCCTTCATAATGGCCAAAATGACCATAATCATCAACGTGAAGCTTTACCAGACAGTAGCATGTCACGTATACGTAAAGATAGCGACAGCTGTGAGACTTGAGCTCACGCGGGTTACCCCAATCGATTTCGAGTCTATCGCCTTAACCGCTCGGCCAAGCTGTCTTAGCATCCCATCGACCACACACACTGCCGCACAACAGTACATCATTTACCCACCGAATCAACCCTTCATAATGGCCAAAATGACCATAATCATCAACGTGAAGCTTTACCAGACAGTAGCATGTCACGTATACGTAAACATAGCGACAGCTGTGAGACTTGAGCTCACGCGGGTTACCCCAATCGATTTCGAGTCTATCGCCTTAACCGCTCGGCCAAGCTGTCTTAGCATCCCATCGACCACACACACTGCCGCACAACAGTACATCATTTACCCACCGAATCAACCCTTCATAATGGCCAAAATGACCATAATCATCAACGTGAAGCTTTACCAGACAGTAGCATGTCACGTATACGTAAAGATAGCGACAGCTGTGAGACTTGAGCTCACGCGGGTTACCCCAATCGATTTCGAGTCTATCGCCTTAACCGCTCGGCCAAGCTGTCTTAGCATCCCATCGACCACACACACTGCCGCACAACAGTACATCATTTACCCACCGAATCAACCCTTCATAATGGCCAAAATGACCATAATCATCAACGTGAAGCTTTACCAGACAGTAGCATGTCACATATACGTAAAGATAGCGACAGCTGTGAGACTTGAGCTCACGCGGGTTACCCCAATCGATTTCGAGTCTATCGCCTTAACCGCTCGGCCAAGCTGTCTTAGCATCCCATCGACCACACACACTGCCGCACAACAGTACATCATTTACCCACCGAATCAACCCTTCATAATGGCCAAAATGACCATAATCATCAACGTGAAGCTTTACTAGACAGTAGCATGTCACATATACGTAAAGATAGCGACAGCTGTGAGACTTGAACTCACGCGGGTTACCTCAATCGATTTCGAGTCTATCGCCTTAACCGCTCGGCCAAGCTGTCTTAGCATCCCATCGACCACACACACTGCCGCACAACAGTACATCATTTACCCACCGAATCAACCCTTCATAATGGCCAAAATGACCATAATCATCAACGTGAAGCTTTACCAGACAGTAGCATGTCACATATACGTAAAGATAGCGACAGCTGTGAGACTTGAGCTCACGCGGGTTACCCCAATCGATTTCGAGTCTATCGCCTTAACCGCTCGGCCAAGCTGTCTTAGCATCCCATCGACCACACACACTGCCGCACAACAGTACATCATTTACCCACCGAATCAACCCTTCATAATGGCCAAAATGACCATAATCATCAACGTGAAGCTTTACCAGACAGTAGCATGTCACATATACGTAAAGATAGCGACGGCTGTGAGACTTGAACTCACGCGGGTTTACCCCAATCGATTTCGAGTCTATCGCCTTAACCGCTCGGCCAAGCTGTCTTAGCATCCCATCGACCACACACACTGCCGCACAACAGTACATCATTTACCCACCGAATCAACCCTTCATAATGGCCAAAATGACCATAATCATCAACGTGAAGCTTTACCAGACAGTAGCATGTCACGTATACGTAACCATAGCGACAGCTGTGAGACTTGAGCTCACGCGGGTTACCCCAATCGATTTCGAGTCTATCGCCTTAACCGCTCGGCCAAGCTGTCTTAGCATCCCATCGACCACACACACTGCCGCACAACAGTACATCATTTACCCACCGAATCAACCCTTCATAATGGCCAAAATGACCATAATCATCAACGTGAAGCTTTACCAGACAGTAGCATGTCACGTATACGTAACGATAGCGACAGCTGTGAGACTTGAGCTCACGCGGGTTACCTCAATCGATTTCGAGTCTATCGCCTTAACCGCTCGGCCAAGCTGTCTTAGCATCCCATCGACCACACACACTGCCGCACAACAGTACATCATTTACCCACCGAATCAACCCTTCATAATGGCCAAAATGACCATAATCATCAACGTGAAGCTTTACCAGACAGTAGCATGTCACATATACGTAAAGATAGCGACAGCTGTGAGACTTGAGCTCACGCGGGTTACCCCAATCGATTTCGAGTCTATCGCCTTAACCGCTCGGCCAAGCTGTCTTAGCATCCCATCGACCACACACACTGCCGCACAACAGTACATCATTTACCCACCGAATCAACCCTTCATAATGGCCAAAATGACCATAATCATCAACGTGAAGCTTTACCAGACAGTAGCATGTCACGTATACGTAAAGATAGCGACAGCTGTGAGACTTGAGCTCACGCGGGTTACCCCAATCGATTTCGAGTCTATCGCCTTAACCGCTCGGCCAAGCTGTCTTAGCATCCCATCGACCACACACACTGCCGCACAACAGTACATCATTTACCCACCGAATCAACCCTTCATAATGGCCAAAATGACCATAATCATCAACGTGAAGCTTTACCAGACAGTAGCATGTCACATATACGTAAAGATAGCGACAGCTGTGAGACTTGAGCTCACGCGGGTTACCCCAATCGATTTCGAGTCTATCGCCTTAACCGCTCGGCCAAGCTGTCTTAGCATCCCATCGACCACACACACTGCCGCCCAACAGTACATCATTTACCCACCGAATCAACCCTTCATAATGGCCAAAATGACCATAATCATCAACGTGAAGCTTTACTAGACAGTAGCATGTCACATATACGTAAAGATAGCGACAGCTGTGAGACTTGAACTCACGCGGGTTACCTCAATCGATTTCGAGTCTATCGCCTTAACCGCTCGGCCAAGCTGTCTTAGCATCCCATCGACCACACACACTGCCGCACAACAGTACATCATTTACCCACCGAATCAACCCTTCATAATGGCCAAAATGACCATAATCATCAACGTGAAGCTTTACCAGACAGTAGCATGTCACGTATACGTAACGATAGCGACAGCTGTGAGACTTGAGCTCACGCGGGTTACCCCAATCGATTTCAAGTCTATCGCCTTAACCGCTCGGCCAAGCTGTCTTAGCATCCCATCGACCACACACACTGCCGCACAACAGTACATCATTTACCCACCGAATCAACCCTTCATAATGGCCAAAATGACCATAATCATCAACGTGAAGCTTTACCAGACAGTAGCATGTCACATATACGTAAAGATAGCGACAGCTGTGAGACTTGAGCTCACGCGGGTTACCCCAATCGATTTCGAGTCTATCGCCTTAACCGCTCGGCCAAGCTGTCTTAGCATCCCATCGACCACACACACTGCCGCACAACAGTACATCATTTATCCACCGAATCAACCCTTCATAATGGCCAAAATGACCATAATCATCAACGTGAAGCTTTACCAGACAGTAGCATGTCACATATACGTAAAGATAGCGACAGCTG
>CAKKTJ010000004.1:0-59002 GCA_920618645.1 Peronospora belbahrii | reverse complement strand
AAGATGGTCTCCAACAACATGATCAAAGATGTGGAAGTGCCTCTCAAGTCAAGTGGATCAGGTACATGTCGAGAATGTCAGCAAGGAAAAATGGTCCAAAACCCATTCCCAAGCAATCGTGACAAGCGAAGTTACGACACGTTCGAGTTGCTGCACTTCGACATCTGTGGCTCCATGGAGCAAGATTCACTGGGCGGCAGCAAATACCTGCTGTTGATCGTGGATGTATGAAGGGGTTCTGTTTACGCATAAAGTCGGAAAGCGGAGACTGCATTCAGAAGTATATCACGATGGTGCAGACGCAGTTCGTCAAGAAGGTCAAGTTTGTGCGCCACGACGAGCTCGAGAGCTTGCGACGAGCTCGCTTCAAGATTTCTACGAGGATGAAGGCATTGAACAGCAGACGACGGTGCCGTATGCACACCAGAACAACGGAACAGCAATCGCGCCATCGGGACTATCGTCACGATCGGCCGCAGCATGCTTCACCATGCCAAGTTGGACAAGTGCTTCTGGGCTGAATTAGCAATGACGGTCATCTACGTCAAGAATCGCCTACCGTCACCAAAAATGTGCATAAGACCCCGTTTGAGATCGTGTACAACTCCAAGCGAAGTTTCAAGCACATGCGAGTATTCGGCTGTCAGACGTTTATAGTGACTCCGAAGCAAATCAAGTGGGATCCCAAGGCTTAAGCGGGAAACTTTTTGGGCTACGAAGAAGTGTCCAAGGCATATCGTGTATTTGACATTGAGGCGGGGTAGGTTGTTGTCAGTCAGAATGCCAACTTTGACGAGTCAAGTTTTGGACTTTCGCCACCAGTTGAAGATGACGTCGCTGATGACTTAAATTTCGACACGCTTGGTCTTGATGATGAAGGTATGCGTCAAATGGAGTATCAGCAAACTGGCAAGCGCAAGAATCGTTCCAGTGATGAAGATGCGGCTGATTGGTCACCACGTACTGTACGTCAACGGCCTGAATTGGACACAAACAGTGAACCAAGGAACGATTCGCCGCGCCAAAAAGAAGAAGATGAACAAACAAAAGAATTGGACAAATTGACTCCGCCTGTGTTTGGCGTGCAAGTGCGAATGCTGTTTAAACAGCAGTGGATTTGTCGGAACCGTCGACATTTGAAGCAGCAGTGACTGGCCCGGATCAAGTGCACTGGCGTAAGGCAATTCATGCGGAGCTCGAGTCAATGCGACTTCGTGAAGTGTTTCGTGCAGCCAAGTTGCCCAACGGATAACATGCCATTAGTACCAAGTGGGTCTTCAAGATCAAACACAAAGCGTACGGATCCATCGAGAAGTACAAGGCACGTCTCGTGGCAAAAGGCTTTCGCCAGAAGTATGGAATCGACTCCATGGAGACGTTTTCGCCCGTGGTCAAGTGTGTGACCTTACGCATAGTCATTGCGGTCGCCAAGCATTTTGGATGGACACTTGACCAACTTAATGTGGTGACTGCCTTTCTTTATGGTGTGATGAAGGAGCAAGTGTTTTGTGTGGTTCCTGAAGGTGTTGAGCTGGATGATGACTTTGACTGTCTCGGAATTGGTGACGGCAATTTACGACCTGAGGCAAGCTTTGTGAGTATGGAACGAAACGTTTGACGAGTTTGTGTGTTCCATTGGATTTCAGGTGTCAGGCTTCGACCCATGTATCTACATCAAGATTATGGAAGACAGTGCGTATAAATTTTGGTCTATGTGGATGACGTGTTGGTGACAGGAAGCTCATCCAAGTTGATTGCACGCACCAGGGAAGACCTGGAGACACGCGTTGAGATGACTGATAGCGACAAGTGTGCATTTGTTCTTGTAATTGAGCTTTTGGATGGAGAAGATGGAAGCGTTACATTGTGTCAGCGCAAGTATGTAGATGACCTACTCAAACAATTTAGCATGAGTGATTGCAAGGCTGTGTCAAGTCCAGTGGACATGAGCTCTCGACTTATCTCAAACAATGCAGCTACCAAGGCCAATGTCCATTTCGTGAAGCAGTTGATGCCTTGATGCATCTGGCTACTGCGACGCACGCGACATTACTTATGCTGTGGGCTATGTATTGCGATTCATGGAGAATCCTCAAGACAATCACTGGATTGCAATCAAGCGCATATTTCGCTATCTACAAGGCACTAAGACGGATGGAATACGCTACAAGCCTGGTGACAAGATCGACTTTCGTGGATACTCGGACGCATACTGGGTTGGCGACATCGCCGACCGCAAGCCAAGTTTATACTATTCGGTGCGCCAGTGAGCTGGGGCAGCAGGAAACAACCAAGTGTGTTTCGCTGTCGAAGAGTGAAGCAGAATACATTGATCTCAGTTTGGCAGTCCAAGAAGGCAAGTGGATTCATCGTTTGCCGTGTGAGATCATGACAGCTGCCAACAAGGACGGACCCGAGCTGATGATCTATGAAGACAATCAATCGTGCATCAAGATGACGAAGAATCCTGTCAACCATGGCCATACCAAGCTCATCGATATCAAGTACCATCACATCTGTGATGATACTTCATCCGTGATGAGGTCAAGTGCGGCGAAGTCGAGCTCAAGTAGACTAGTGTGAGACTACGGTGATGTTAGCAGACATCATGACCAAGGGACTTCACGGACCGCGTCACAAGGAGCTGACAGAGGGGCTTGGCATCCGCACGTGTTCGCATTGAGGGAGGGGGGTATTGGAGGTAACCGGTATACCGACGGCCTTTGACCGTGGCCAGGGTAACCCCGAACCGGCCCAATGCGGTTCACGATTATGGTAAGGATTATGCCATGGAGTGCAGAGTGATGGTGACTAGACGAGTAGGTTGATAGGAAGATCTACATGATTTATATGTGAACTACATAGAAATCAGGGTGTGAACAGTCGCCTGATTTATGTGGACTAAATATAAATCAGGCTGTAGTTAGAATAACATCCAACTAAATCAATCACTTTCGAATCTTCCAACTTCCAGAGCAAGTGTCTTTCGCTCCGCTCTCTCTTCGGTCTCTCCGCTCCCTCTCTCTCTCCGCTCCCTCTCTCTCTCCGCTCCGTGCTCTCCCTGCAACAGGGTATGAGCCCAAGTACATGTCTTTTGCCGCCCACGCATCCTCCAACGTCTCCATCGATAAATCCGATGGGGAAAACTATGCAATTTGGAGTCGATACATGCGTGGTGTGCTTCTCACCAAGTTGGTGTGGCATGTGGTCAACCGGGAGAACACTCCAGCGTTTGTGGAGCCACAGGCGCAGGAAGACTACGTCAAGACGAGCAACATCGCGTGTGGTTTGATGTTGCTTCACATGGGTGCGGATTATCACCACGTGGTCGACGACTGTGAGGAAGCGTGGGTTGCGTGGTCACGTCTTAAGTCGTTGTACGGTGGATCGCAGAAGGCCGGACGGATTTACCTCAAGCGTCAGCTGTTCAGCATGAAGATGGCTGAAGATGGTAACGTCTTGCATCACTGCAATGATGTGTTGAACATCGGCGCCAAGATGGAAGGCGAAGACATCGCGATCTGCTTGTTGCTCAGTCTCCCGAAGAGTTTTGAGAACGTGGTTCTGAACTTGGAGATGAGCAATGCAGAACTTCGTACCTAAGATGTGGTGAAGGTGCTGACAAATGAGCACGCCAAGGGTCAAGGGGAGAAGGTGACGACAACAGCGACTACGGTGAAAGCTGAAGATGCAAACAAGGCATTCAGCACCGAGCGTGAGCCTTACCAATGCACATATTTGTGGCAAGGTAGGGCACACAGTGGATCGCTGTTGGACGAAGCAGAAGAATAAGGTCGAGAAGCCCGACGCGGCGGCAACGATCGTGGATGCGGGGCTAATGATGTCCAGTGGGGACAATATGATGAAGGCAACAGCCACGATCGAGTGGCATTTGTAGTTTCTTTGGTATGTGTAATTTTGACAAACAAGGATGTGTCAGGGTGTGGGCAATTGACAGTGGTGCGACACACCATATCTGTCATGACAGAGCTAAATTTTCCAGCTTGGTCGTTCGCATGGTGGCGAAATTTTTCGTTGCTGATGGTAACAAGGCTGCCGTCAAGGGTGTTGGAACCATCATTAAGAAGGCGGTTCTGCCAAATAGTGAAGAGCGTGATCTTTAGATCAAGAACGCTTTGCATGTGCCCAGCATGAGCAAGAATCTGCTCTCGGTGCCCCAGATCAACAAGCATGACAAGTTTCAAGTAGTGTTTGATGGTACCAGGATGTATGTTGCTCACAAGGACTCGAATCAAGTGGTGGCGGCTGCAGATCTTATGGATGGACTTTACTGGCTTTTACGGTACGTCCATCGGCAAATACAGCGACAAGTCAAAACGGTGCTGACTTGCATGCACGTATGGGTCATGCTACAGTCGACGTGCTTCATAAGATGGTCTCCAACAACATGATCAAAGATGTGGAAGTGCCTCTCAAGTCAAGTGGATCAGGTACATGTCGAGAATGTCAGCAAGGAAAAATGGTCCAAAACCCATTCCCAAGCAATCGTGACAAGCGAAGTTACGACACGTTCGAGTTGCTGCACTTCGACATCTGTGGCTCCATGGAGCAAGATTCACTGGGCGGCAGCAAATACCTGCTGTTGATCGTGGATGTATGAAGGGGTTCTGTTTACGCATAAAGTCGGAAAGCGGAGACTGCATTCAGAAGTATATCACGATGGTGCAGACGCAGTTCGTCAAGAAGGTCAAGTTTGTGCGCCACGACGAGCTCGAGAGCTTGCGACGAGCTCGCTTCAAGATTTCTACGAGGATGAAGGCATTGAACAGCAGACGACGGTGCCGTATGCACACCAGAACAACGGAACAGCAATCGCGCCATCGGGACTATCGTCACGATCGGCCGCAGCATGCTTCACCATGCCAAGTTGGACAAGTGCTTCTGGGCTGAATTAGCAATGACGGTCATCTACGTCAAGAATCGCCTACCGTCACCAAAAATGTGCATAAGACCCCGTTTGAGATCGTGTACAACTCCAAGCGAAGTTTCAAGCACATGCGAGTATTCGGCTGTCAGACGTTTATAGTGACTCCGAAGCAAATCAAGTGGGATCCCAAGGCTTAAGCGGGAAACTTTTTGGGCTACGAAGAAGTGTCCAAGGCATATCGTGTATTTGACATTGAGGCGGGGTAGGTTGTTGTCAGTCAGAATGCCAACTTTGACGAGTCAAGTTTTGGACTTTCGCCACCAGTTGAAGATGACGTCGCTGATGACTTAAATTTCGACACGCTTGGTCTTGATGATGAAGGTATGCGTCAAATGGAGTATCAGCAAACTGGCAAGCGCAAGAATCGTTCCAGTGATGAAGATGCGGCTGATTGGTCACCACGTACTGTACGTCAACGGCCTGAATTGGACACAAACAGTGAACCAAGGAACGATTCGCCGCGCCAAAAAGAAGAAGATGAACAAACAAAAGAATTGGACAAATTGACTCCGCCTGTGTTTGGCGTGCAAGTGCGAATGCTGTTTAAACAGCAGTGGATTTGTCGGAACCGTCGACATTTGAAGCAGCAGTGACTGGCCCGGATCAAGTGCACTGGCGTAAGGCAATTCATGCGGAGCTCGAGTCAATGCGACTTCGTGAAGTGTTTCGTGCAGCCAAGTTGCCCAACGGATAACATGCCATTAGTACCAAGTGGGTCTTCAAGATCAAACACAAAGCGTACGGATCCATCGAGAAGTACAAGGCACGTCTCGTGGCAAAAGGCTTTCGCCAGAAGTATGGAATCGACTCCATGGAGACGTTTTCGCCCGTGGTCAAGTGTGTGACCTTACGCATAGTCATTGCGGTCGCCAAGCATTTTGGATGGACACTTGACCAACTTAATGTGGTGACTGCCTTTCTTTATGGTGTGATGAAGGAGCAAGTGTTTTGTGTGGTTCCTGAAGGTGTTGAGCTGGATGATGACTTTGACTGTCTCGAATTGGTGACGGCAATTTACGACCTGAGGCAAGCTTTGTGAGTATGGAACGAAACGTTTGACGAGTTTGTGTGTTCCATTGGATTTCAGGTGTCAGGCTTCGACCCATGTATCTACATCAAGATTATGGAAGACAGTGCGTATAAATTTTGGTCTATGTGGATGACGTGTTGGTGACAGGAAGCTCATCCAAGTTGATTGCACGCACCAGGGAAGACCTGGAGACACGCGTTGAGATGACTGATAGCGACAAGTGTGCATTTGTTCTTGTAATTGAGCTTTTGGATGGAGAAGATGGAAGCGTTACATTGTGTCAGCGCAAGTATGTAGATGACCTACTCAAACAATTTAGCATGAGTGATTGCAAGGCTGTGTCAAGTCCAGTGGACATGAGCTCTCGACTTATCTCAAACAATGCAGCTACCAAGGCCAATGTCCATTTCGTGAAGCAGTTGATGCCTTGATGCATCTGGCTACTGCGACGCACGCGACATTACTTATGCTGTGGGCTATGTATTGCGATTCATGGAGAATCCTCAAGACAATCACTGGATTGCAATCAAGCGCATATTTCGCTATCTACAAGGCACTAAGACGGATGGAATACGCTACAAGCCTGGTGACAAGATCGACTTTCGTGGATACTCGGACGCATACTGGGTTGGCGACATCGCCGACCGCAAGCCAAGTTTATACTATTCGGTGCGCCAGTGAGCTGGGGCAGCAGGAAACAACCAAGTGTGTTTCGCTGTCGAAGAGTGAAGCAGAATACATTGATCTCAGTTTGGCAGTCCAAGAAGGCAAGTGGATTCATCGTTTGCCGTGTGAGATCATGACAGCTGCCAACAAGGACGGACCCGAGCTGATGATCTATGAAGACAATCAATCGTGCATCAAGATGACGAAGAATCCTGTCAACCATGGCCATACCAAGCTCATCGATATCAAGTACCATCACATCTGTGATGATACTTCATCCGTGATGAGGTCAAGTGCGGCGAAGTCGAGCTCAAGTAGACTAGTGTGAGACTACGGTGATGTTAGCAGACATCATGACCAAGGGACTTCACGGACCGCGTCACAAGGAGCTGACAGAGGGGCTTGGCATCCGCACGTGTTCGCATTGAGGGAGGGGGGTATTGGAGGTAACCGGTATACCGACGGCCTTTGACCGTGGCCAGGGTAACCCCGAACCGGCCCAATGCGGTTCACGATTATGGTAAGGATTATGCCATGGAGTGCAGAGTGATGGTGACTAGACGAGTAGGTTGATAGGAAGATCTACATGATTTATATGTGAACTACATAGAAATCAGGGTGTGAACAGTCGCCTGATTTATGTGGACTAAATATAAATCAGGCTGTAGTTAGAATAACATCCAACTAAATCAATCACTTTCGAATCTTCCAACTTCAGAGCAAGTGTCTTTCGCTCCGCTCTCTCTTCGGTCTCTCCGCTCCCTCTCTCTCTCCGCTCCCTCTCTCTCTCCGCTCCGTGCTCTCCCTGCAACAGGGTATGAGCCCAAGTACATGTCTTTTGCCGCCCACGCATCCTCCAACGTCTCCATCGATAAATCCGATGGGGAAAACTATGCAATTTGGAGTCGATACATGCGTGGTGTGCTTCTCACCAAGTTGGTGTGGCATGTGGTCAACCGGGAGAACACTCCAGCGTTTGTGGAGCCACAGGCGCAGGAAGACTACGTCAAGACGAGCAACATCGCGTGTGGTTTGATGTTGCTTCACATGGGTGCGGATTATCACCACGTGGTCGACGACTGTGAGGAAGCGTGGGTTGCGTGGTCACGTCTTAAGTCGTTGTACGGTGGATCGCAGAAGGCCGGACGGATTTACCTCAAGCGTCAGCTGTTCAGCATGAAGATGGCTGAAGATGGTAACGTCTTGCATCACTGCAATGATGTGTTGAACATCGGCGCCAAGATGGAAGGCGAAGACATCGCGATCTGCTTGTTGCTCAGTCTCCCGAAGAGTTTTGAGAACGTGGTTCTGAACTTGGAGATGAGCAATGCAGAACTTCGTACCTAAGATGTGGTGAAGGTGCTGACAAATGAGCACGCCAAGGGTCAAGGGGAGAAGGTGACGACAACAGCGACTACGGTGAAAGCTGAAGATGCAAACAAGGCATTCAGCACCGAGCGTGAGCCTTACCAATGCACATATTTGTGGCAAGGTAGGGCACACAGTGGATCGCTGTTGGACGAAGCAGAAGAATAAGGTCGAGAAGCCCGACGCGGCGGCAACGATCGTGGATGCGGGGCTAATGATGTCCAGTGGGGACAATATGATGAAGGCAACAGCCACGATCGAGTGGCATTTGTAGTTTCTTTGGTATGTGTAATTTTGACAAACAAGGATGTGTCAGGGTGTGGGCAATTGACAGTGGTGCGACACACCATATCTGTCATGACAGAGCTAAATTTTCCAGCTTGGTCGTTCGCATGGTGGCGAAATTTTTCGTTGCTGATGGTAACAAGGCTGCCGTCAAGGGTGTTGGAACCATCATTAAGAAGGCGGTTCTGCCAAATAGTGAAGAGCGTGATCTTTAGATCAAGAACGCTTTGCATGTGCCCAGCATGAGCAAGAATCTGCTCTCGGTGCCCCAGATCAACAAGCATGACAAGTTTCAAGTAGTGTTTGATGGTACCAGGATGTATGTTGCTCACAAGGACTCGAATCAAGTGGTGGCGGCTGCAGATCTTATGGATGGACTTTACTGGCTTTTACGGTACGTCCATCGGCAAATACAGCGACAAGTCAAAACGGTGCTGACTTGCATGCACGTATGGGTCATGCTACAGTCGACGTGCTTCATAAGATGGTCTCCAACAACATGATCAAAGATGTGGAAGTGCCTCTCAAGTCAAGTGGATCAGGTACATGTCGAGAATGTCAGCAAGGAAAAATGGTCCAAAACCCATTCCCAAGCAATCGTGACAAGCGAAGTTACGACACGTTCGAGTTGCTGCACTTCGACATCTGTGGCTCCATGGAGCAAGATTCACTGGGCGGCAGCAAATACCTGCTGTTGATCGTGGATGTATGAAGGGGTTCTGTTTACGCATAAAGTCGGAAAGCGGAGACTGCATTCAGAAGTATATCACGATGGTGCAGACGCAGTTCGTCAAGAAGGTCAAGTTTGTGCGCCACGACGAGCTCGAGAGCTTGCGACGAGCTCGCTTCAAGATTTCTACGAGGATGAAGGCATTGAACAGCAGACGACGGTGCCGTATGCACACCAGAACAACGGAACAGCAATCGCGCCATCGGGACTATCGTCACGATCGGCCGCAGCATGCTTCACCATGCCAAGTTGGACAAGTGCTTCTGGGCTGAATTAGCAATGACGGTCATCTACGTCAAGAATCGCCTACCGTCACCAAAAATGTGCATAAGACCCCGTTTGAGATCGTGTACAACTCCAAGCGAAGTTTCAAGCACATGCGAGTATTCGGCTGTCAGACGTTTATAGTGACTCCGAAGCAAATCAAGTGGGATCCCAAGGCTTAAGCGGGAAACTTTTTGGGCTACGAAGAAGTGTCCAAGGCATATCGTGTATTTGACATTGAGGCGGGGCAGGTTGTTGTCAGTCAGAATGCCAACTTTGACGAGTCAAGTTTTGGACTTTCGCCACCAGTTGAAGATGACGTCGCTGATGACTTGAATTTCGACACGCTTGGTCTTGATGATGAAGGTATGCGTCAAATGGAGTATCAGCAAACTGGCAAGCGCAAGAATCGTTCCAGTGATGAAGATGCGGCTGATTGGTCACCACGTACTGTACGTCAACGGCCTGAATTGGACACAAACAGTGAACCAAGGAACGATTCGCCGCGCCAAAAAGAAGAAGATGAACAAACAAAAGAATTGGACAAATCGACTCCGCCTGTGTTTGGCGTGCAAGTGCGAATGCTGTTTAAACAGCAGTGGATTTGTCGGAACCGTCGACATTTGAAGCAGCAGTGACTGGCCCGGATCAAGTGCACTGGCGTAAGGCAATTCATGCGGAGCTCGAGTCAATGCGACTTCGTGAAGTGTTTCGTGCAGCCAAGTTGCCCAACGGATAACATGCCATTAGTACCAAGTGGGTCTTCAAGATCAAACACAAAGCGTACGGATCCATCGAGAAGTACAAGGCACGTCTCGTGGCAAAAGGCTTTCGCCAGAAGTATGGAATCGACTCCATGGAGACGTTTTCGCCCGTGGTCAAGTGTGTGACCTTACGCATAGTCATTGCGGTCGCCAAGCATTTTGGATGGACACTTGAATGAATGTGGTGACTGCCTTTCTTTATGGTGTGATGAAGGAGCAAGTGTTTTGTGTGGTTCCTGAAGGTGTTGAGCTGGATGATGACTTTGACTGTCTCGAATTGGTGACGGCAATTTACGACCTGAGGCAAGCTTTGTGAGTATGGAACGAAACGTTTGACGAGTTTGTGTGTTCCATTGGATTTCAGGTGTCAGGCTTCGACCCATGTATCTACATCAAGATTATGGAAGACAGTGCGTATAAATTTTGGTCTATGTGGATGACGTGTTGGTGACAGGAAGCTCATCCAAGTTGATTGCACGCACCAGGGAAGACCTGGAGACACGCGTTGAGATGACTGATAGCGACAAGTGTGCATTTGTTCTTGTAATTGAGCTTTTGGATGGAGAAGATGGAAGCGTTACATTGTGTCAGCGCAGGTATGTAGATGACCTACTCAAACAATTTAGCATGAGTGATTGCAAGGCTGTGTCAAGTCCAGTGGACATGAGCTCTCGACTTATTTCAAACAATGCAGCTACCAAGGCCAATGTCCATTTCGTGAAGCAGTTGATGCCTTGATGCATCTGGCTACTGCGACGCACGCGACATTACTTATGCTGTGGGCTATGTATTGCGATTCATGGAGAATCCTCAAGACAATCACTGGATTGCAGTCAAGCGCATATTTCGCTATCTACAAGGCACTAAGACGGATGGAATACGCTACAAGCCTGGTGACAAGATCGACTTTCGTGGATATTCGGACGCATACTGGGTTGGCGACATCGCCGACCGCAAGCCAAGTTTATACTATTCGGTGCGCCAGTGAGCTGGGGCAGCAAGAAACAACCAAGTGTGTTTCGCTGTCGAAGAGTGAAGCAGAATACATTGATCTCAGTTTGGCAGTCCAAGAAGGCAAGTGGATTCATCGTTTGCCGTGTGAGATCATGACAGCTGCCAACAAGGACGGACCCGAGCTGATGATCTATGAAGACAATCAATCGTGCATCAAGATGACGAAGAATCCTGTCAACCATGGCCATGCCAAGCTCATCGATATCAAGTACCATCACATCTGTGATGATACTTCATCCGTGATGAGGTCAAGTGCGGCGAAGTCGAGCTCAAGTAGACTAGTGTGAGACTACGGTGATGTTAGCAGACATCATGACCAAGGGACTTCACGGACCGCGTCACAAGGAGCTGACAGAGGGGCTTGGCATCCGCACGTGTTCGCATTGAGGGAGGGGGGGTATTGGAGGTAACCGGTATACCGACGGCCTTTGACCGTGGCCAGGGTAACCCCGAACCGGCCCAATGCGGTTCACGATTATGGTAAGGATTATGCCATGGAGTGCAGAGTGATGGTGACTAGACGAGTAGGTTGATAGGAAGATCTACATGATTTATATGTGAACTACATAGAAATCAGGGTGTGAACAGTCGCCTGATTTATAGGTGGACTAAATATAAATCAGGCTGTAGTTAGAATAACATCCAACTAAATCAATCACTTTCGAATCTTCCAACTTCAGAGCAAGTGTCTTTCGCTCCGCTCTCTCTTCGGTCTCTCCGCTCCCTCTCTCTCTCCGCTCCCTCTCTCTCTCCGCTCCGTGCTCTCCCTGCAACAGGGTATGAGCCCAAGTACATGTCTTTTGCCGCCCACGCATCCTCCAACGTCTCCATCGATAAATCCGATGGGGAAAACTATGCAATTTGGAGTCGATACATGCGTGGTGTGCTTCTCACCAAGTTGGTGTGGCATGTGGTCAACCGGGAGAACACTCCAGCGTTTGTGGAGCCACAGGCGCAGGAAGACTACGTCAAGACGAGCAACATCGCGTGTGGTTTGATGTTGCTTCACATGGGTGCGGATTATCACCACGTGGTCGACGACTGTGAGGAAGCGTGGGTTGCGTGGTCACGTCTTAAGTCGTTGTACGGTGGATCGCAGAAGGCCGGACGGATTTACCTCAAGCGTCAGCTGTTCAGCATGAAGATGGCTGAAGATGGTAACGTCTTGCATCACTGCAATGATGTGTTGAACATCGGCGCCAAGATGGAAGGCGAAGACATCGCGATCTGCTTGTTGCTCAGTCTCCCGAAGAGTTTTGAGAACGTGGTTCTGAACTTGGAGATGAGCAATGCAGAACTTCGTACCTAAGATGTGGTGAAGGTGCTGACAAATGAGCACGCCAAGGGTCAAGGGGAGAAGGTGACGACAACAGCGACTACGGTGAAAGCTGAAGATGCAAACAAGGCATTCAGCACCGAGCGTGAGCCTTACCAATGCACATATTTGTGGCAAGGTAGGGCACACAGTGGATCGCTGTTGGACGAAGCAGAAGAATAAGGTCGAGAAGCCCGACGCGGCGGCAACGATCGTGGATGCGGGGCTAATGATGTCCAGTGGGGACAATATGATGAAGGCAACAGCCACGATCGAGTGGCATTTGTAGTTTCTTTGGTATGTGTAATTTTGACAAACAAGGATGTGTCAGGGTGTGGGCAATTGACAGTGGTGCGACACACCATATCTGTCATGACAGAGCTAAATTTTCCAGCTTGGTCGTTCGCATGGTGGCGAAATTTTTCGTTGCTGATGGTAACAAGGCTGCCGTCAAGGGTGTTGGAACCATCATTAAGAAGGCGGTTCTGCCAAATAGTGAAGAGCGTGATCTTTAGATCAAGAACGCTTTGCATGTGCCCAGCATGAGCAAGAATCTGCTCTCGGTGCCCCAGATCAACAAGCATGACAAGTTTCAAGTAGTGTTTGATGGTACCAGGATGTATGTTGCTCACAAGGACTCGAATCAAGTGGTGGCGGCTGCAGATCTTATGGATGGACTTTACTGGCTTTTACGGTACGTCCATCGGCAAATACAGCGACAAGTCAAAACGGTGCTGACTTGCATGCACGTATGGGTCATCTACAGTCGACGTGCTTCATAAGATGGTCCCAACAACATGTCAAAGATGTGGAAGTGCCTCTCAAGAAGTGGAAGGAAGTGAGAAAGAAAGGAAGAAAAGGGTGAGATGGTATGGGTCATGCTACAGTCGACGTGCTTCCAAGATGGTCTCCAACAACATGATCAAAGATGTGGAAGTGCCTCTCAAGTCAAGTGGATCAGGTACATGTCGAGAATGTCAGCAAGGGAAAATGGTCCAAAACCCATTCCCAAGCAATCGTGACAAGCGAAGTTACGACACGTTCGAGTTGCTGCACTTCGACATCTGTGGCTCCATGGAGCAAGATTCACTGGGCGGCAGCAAATACCTGCTGTTGATCGTGGATGTATGAAGGGGTTCTGTTTACGCATAAAGTCGGAAAGCGGAGACTGCATTCAGAAGTATATCACGATGGTGCAGACGCAGTTCGTCAAGAAGGTCAAGTTTGTGCGCCACGACGAGCTCGAGAGCTTGCGACGAGCTCGCTTCAAGATTTCTACGAGGATGAAGGCATTGAACAGCAGACGACGGTGCCGTATGCACACCAGAACAACGGAACAGCAATCGCGCCATCGGGACTATCGTCACGATCGGCCGCAGCATGCTTCACCATGCCAAGTTGGACAAGTGCTTCTGGGCTGAATTAGCAATGACGGTCATCTACGTCAAGAATCGCCTACCGTCACCAAAAATGTGCATAAGACCCCGTTTGAGATCGTGTACAACTCCAAGCGAAGTTTCAAGCACATGCGAGTATTCGGCATGTCAGACGTTTATAGTGACTCCGAAGCAAATCAAGTGGGATCCCAAGGCTCAAGCGGGAAACTTTTTGGGCTACGAAGAAGTGTCCAAGGCATATCGTGTATTTGACATTGAGGCGGGGCAGGTTGTTGTCAGTCAGAATGCCAACTTTGACGAGTCAAGTTTTGGACTTTCGCCACCAGTTGAAGATGACGTCGCTGATGACTTGAATTTCGACACGCTTGGTCTTGATGATGAAGGTATGCGTCAAATGGAGTATCAGCAAACTGGCAAGCGCAAGAATCGTTCCAGTGATGAAGATGCGGCTGATTGGTCACCACGTACTGTACGTCAACGGCCTGGATTGGACACAAACAGTGAACCAAGGAACGATTCGCCGCGCCAAAAAGAAGAAGATGAACAAACAAAAGAATTGGACAAATCGACTCCGCCTGTGTTTGGCGTGCAAGTGCGAATGCTGTTTAAACAGCAGTGGATTTGTCGGAACCGTCGACATTTGAAGCAGCAGTGACTGGCCCGGATCAAGTGCACTGGCGTAAGGCAATTCATGCGGAGCTCGAGTCAATGCGACTTCGTGAAGTGTTTCGTGCAGCCAAGTTGCCCAACGGATAACATGCCATTAGTACCAAGTGGGTCTTCAAGATCAAACACAAAGCGTACGGATCCATCGAGAAGTACAAGGCACGTCTCGTGGCAAAAAGGCTTTCGCCAGAAGTATGGAATCGACTCCATGGAGACGTTTTCGCCCGTGGTCAAGTGTGTGACCTTACGCATAGTCATTGCGGTCGCCAAGCATTTTGGATGGACACTTGACCAACTTAATGTGGTGACTGCCTTTCTTTATGGTGTGATGAAGGAGCAAGTGTTTTGTGTGGTTCCTGAAGGTGTTGAGCTGGATGATGACTTTGACTGTCTCGAATTGGTGACGGCAATTTACGACCTGAGGCAAGCTTTGTGAGTATGGAACGAAACGTTTGACGAGTTTGTGTGTTCCATTGGATTTCAGGTGTCAGGCTTCGACCCATGTATCTACATCAAGATTATGGAAGACAGTGCGTATAAATTTTGGTCTATGTGGATGACGTGTTGGTGACAGGAAGCTCATCCAAGTTGATTGCACGCACCAGGGAAGACCTGGAGACACGCGTTGAGATGACTGATAGCGACAAGTGTGCATTTGTTCTTGTAATTGAGCTTTTGGATGGAGAAGATGGAAGCGTTACATTGTGTCAGCGCAAGTATGTAGATGACCTACTCAAACAATTTAGCATGAGTGATTGCAAGGCTGTGTCAAGTCCAGTGGACATGAGCTCTCGACTTATCTCAAACAATGCAGCTACCAAGGCCAATGTCCATTTCGTGAAGCAGTTGATGCCTTGATGCATCTGGCTACTGCGACGCACGCGACATTACTTATGCTGTGGGCTATGTATTGCGATTCATGGAGAATCCTCAAGACAATCACTGGATTGCAATCAAGCGCATATTTCGCTATCTACAAGGCACTAAGACGGATGGAATACGCTACAAGCCTGGTGACAAGATCGACTTTCGTGGATACTCGGACGCATACTGGGTTGGCGACATCGCCGACCGCAAGCCAAGTTTATACTATTCGGTGCGCCAGTGAGCTGGGGCAGCAGGAAACAACCAAGTGTGTTTCGCTGTCGAAGAGTGAAGCAGAATACATTGATCTCAGTTTGGCAGTCCAAGAAGGCAAGTGGATTCATCGTTTGCCGTGTGAGATCATGACAGCTGCCAACAAGGACGGACCCGAGCTGATGATCTATGAAGACAATCAATCGTGCATCAAGATGACGAAGAATCCTGTCAACCATGGCCATACCAAGCTCATCGATATCAAGTACCATCACATCTGTGATGATACTTCATCCGTGATGAGGTCAAGTGCGGCGAAGTCGAGCTCAAGTAGACTAGTGTGAGACTACGGTGATGTTAGCAGACATCATGACCAAGGGACTTCACGGACCGCGTCACAAGGAGCTGACAGAGGGGCTTGGCATCCGCACGTGTTCGCATTGAGGGAGGGGGGTATTGGAGGTAACCGGTATACCGACGGCCTTTGACCGTGGCCAGGGTAACCCCGAACCGGCCCAATGCGGTTCACGATTATGGTAAGGATTATGCCATGGAGTGCAGAGTGATGGTGACTAGACGAGTAGGTTGATAGGAAGATCTACATGATTTATATGTGAACTACATAGAAATCAGGGTGTGAACAGTCGCCTGATTTATGTGGACTAAATATAAATCAGGCTGTAGTTAGAATAACATCCAACTAAATCAATCACTTTCGAATCTTCCAACTTCAGAGCAAGTGTCTTTCGCTCCGCTCTCTCTTCGGTCTCTCCGCTCCCTCTCTCTCTCCGCTCCCTCTCTCTCTCCGCTCCGTGCTCTCCCTGCAACAGGGTATGAGCCCAAGTACATGTCTTTTGCCGCCCACGCATCCTCCAACGTCTCCATCGATAAATCCGATGGGGAAAACTATGCAATTTGGAGTCGATACATGCGTGGTGTGCTTCTCACCAAGTTGGTGTGGCATGTGGTCAACCGGGAGAACACTCCAGCGTTTGTGGAGCCACAGGCGCAGGAAGACTACGTCAAGACGAGCAACATCGCGTGTGGTTTGATGTTGCTTCACATGGGTGCGGATTATCACCACGTGGTCGACGACTGTGAGGAAGCGTGGGTTGCGTGGTCACGTCTTAAGTCGTTGTACGGTGGATCGCAGAAGGCCGGACGGATTTACCTCAAGCGTCAGCTGTTCAGCATGAAGATGGCTGAAGATGGTAACGTCTTGCATCACTGCAATGATGTGTTGAACATCGGCGCCAAGATGGAAGGCGAAGACATCGCGATCTGCTTGTTGCTCAGTCTCCCGAAGAGTTTTGAGAACGTGGTTCTGAACTTGGAGATGAGCAATGCAGAACTTCGTACCTAAGATGTGGTGAAGGTGCTGACAAATGAGCACGCCAAGGGTCAAGGGGAGAAGGTGACGACAACAGCGACTACGGTGAAAGCTGAAGATGCAAACAAGGCATTCAGCACCGAGCGTGAGCCTTACCAATGCACATATTTGTGGCAAGGTAGGGCACACAGTGGATCGCTGTTGGACGAAGCAGAAGAATAAGGTCGAGAAGCCCGACGCGGCGGCAACGATCGTGGATGCGGGGCTAATGATGTCCAGTGGGGACAATATGATGAAGGCAACAGCCACGATCGAGTGGCATTTGTAGTTTCTTTGGTATGTGTAATTTTGACAAACAAGGATGTGTCAGGGTGTGGGCAATTGACAGTGGTGCGACACACCATATCTGTCATGACAGAGCTAAATTTTCCAGCTTGGTCGTTCGCATGGTGGCGAAATTTTTCGTTGCTGATGGTAACAAGGCTGCCGTCAAGGGTGTTGGAACCATCATTAAGAAGGCGGTTCTGCCAAATAGTGAAGAGCGTGATCTTTAGATCAAGAACGCTTTGCATGTGCCCAGCATGAGCAAGAATCTGCTCTCGGTGCCCCAGATCAACAAGCATGACAAGTTTCAAGTAGTGTTTGATGGTACCAGGATGTATGTTGCTCACAAGGACTCGAATCAAGTGGTGGCGGCTGCAGATCTTATGGATGGACTTTACTGGCTTTTACGGTACGTCCATCGGCAAATACAGCGACAAGTCAAAACGGTGCTGACTTGCATGCACGTATGGGTCATGCTACAGTCGACGTGCTTCATAAGATGGTCTCCAACAACATGATCAAAGATGTGGAAGTGCCTCTCAAGTCAAGTGGATCAGGTACATGTCGAGAATGTCAGCAAGGAAAAATGGTCCAAAACCCATTCCCAAGCAATCGTGACAAGCGAAGTTACGACACGTTCGAGTTGCTGCACTTCGACATCTGTGGCTCCATGGAGCAAGATTCACTGGGCGGCAGCAAATACCTGCTGTTGATCGTGGATGTATGAAGGGGTTCTGTTTACGCATAAAGTCGGAAAGCGGAGACTGCATTCAGAAGTATATCACGATGGTGCAGACGCAGTTCGTCAAGAAGGTCAAGTTTGTGCGCCACGACGAGCTCGAGAGCTTGCGACGAGCTCGCTTCAAGATTTCTACGAGGATGAAGGCATTGAACAGCAGACGACGGTGCCGTATGCACACCAGAACAACGGAACAGCAATCGCGCCATCGGGACTATCGTCACGATCGGCCGCAGCATGCTTCACCATGCCAAGTTGGACAAGTGCTTCTGGGCTGAATTAGCAATGACGGTCATCTACGTCAAGAATCGCCTACCGTCACCAAAAATGTGCATAAGACCCCGTTTGAGATCGTGTACAACTCCAAGCGAAGTTTCAAGCACATGCGAGTATTCGGCTGTCAGACGTTTATAGTGACTCCGAAGCAAATCAAGTGGGATCCCAAGGCTTAAGCGGGAAACTTTTTGGGCTACGAAGAAGTGTCCAAGGCATATCGTGTATTTGACATTGAGGCGGGGTAGGTTGTTGTCAGTCAGAATGCCAACTTTGACGAGTCAAGTTTTGGACTTTCGCCACCAGTTGAAGATGACGTCGCTGATGACTTAAATTTCGACACGCTTGGTCTTGATGATGAAGGTATGCGTCAAATGGAGTATCAGCAAACTGGCAAGCGCAAGAATCGTTCCAGTGATGAAGATGCGGCTGATTGGTCACCACGTACTGTACGTCAACGGCCTGAATTGGACACAAACAGTGAACCAAGGAACGATTCGCCGCGCCAAAAAGAAGAAGATGAACAAACAAAAGAATTGGACAAATTGACTCCGCCTGTGTTTGGCGTGCAAGTGCGAATGCTGTTTAAACAGCAGTGGATTTGTCGGAACCGTCGACATTTGAAGCAGCAGTGACTGGCCCGGATCAAGTGCACTGGCGTAAGGCAATTCATGCGGAGCTCGAGTCAATGCGACTTCGTGAAGTGTTTCGTGCAGCCAAGTTGCCCAACGGATAACATGCCATTAGTACCAAGTGGGTCTTCAAGATCAAACACAAAGCGTACGGATCCATCGAGAAGTACAAGGCACGTCTCGTGGCAAAAGGCTTTCGCCAGAAGTATGGAATCGACTCCATGGAGACGTTTTCGCCCGTGGTCAAGTGTGTGACCTTACGCATAGTCATTGCGGTCGCCAAGCATTTTGGATGGACACTTGCATTAATGTGGTGACTGCCTTTCTTTATGGTGTGATGAAGGAGCAAGTGTTTTGTGTGGTTCCTGAAGGTGTTGAGCTGGATGATGACTTTGACTGTCTCGAATTGGTGACGGCAATTTACGACCTGAGGCAAGCTTTGTGAGTATGGAACGAAACGTTTGACGAGTTTGTGTGTTCCATTGGATTTCAGGTGTCAGGCTTCGACCCATGTATCTACATCAAGATTATGGAAGACAGTGCGTATAAATTTTGGTCTATGTGGATGACGTGTTGGTGACAGGAAGCTCATCCAAGTTGATTGCACGCACCAGGGAAGACCTGGAGACACGCGTTGAGATGACTGATAGCGACAAGTGTGCATTTGTTCTTGTAATTGAGCTTTTGGATGGAGAAGATGGAAGCGTTACATTGTGTCAGCGCAAGTATGTAGATGACCTACTCAAACAATTTAGCATGAGTGATTGCAAGGCTGTGTCAAGTCCAGTGGACATGAGCTCTCGACTTATCTCAAACAATGCAGCTACCAAGGCCAATGTCCATTTCGTGAAGCAGTTGATGCCTTGATGCATCTGGCTACTGCGACGCACGCGACATTACTTATGCTGTGGGCTATGTATTGCGATTCATGGAGAATCCTCAAGACAATCACTGGATTGCAATCAAGCGCATATTTCGCTATCTACAAGGCACTAAGACGGATGGAATACGCTACAAGCCTGGTGACAAGATCGACTTTCGTGGATACTCGGACGCATACTGGGTTGGCGACATCGCCGACCGCAAGCCAAGTTTATACTATTCGGTGCGCCAGTGAGCTGGGGCAGCAGGAAACAACCAAGTGTGTTTCGCTGTCGAAGAGTGAAGCAGAATACATTGATCTCAGTTTGGCAGTCCAAGAAGGCAAGTGGATTCATCGTTTGCCGTGTGAGATCATGACAGCTGCCAACAAGGACGGACCCGAGCTGATGATCTATGAAGACAATCAATCGTGCATCAAGATGACGAAGAATCCTGTCAACCATGGCCATACCAAGCTCATCGATATCAAGTACCATCACATCTGTGATGATACTTCATCCGTGATGAGGTCAAGTGCGGCGAAGTCGAGCTCAAGTAGACTAGTGTGAGACTACGGTGATGTTAGCAGACATCATGACCAAGGGACTTCACGGACCGCGTCACAAGGAGCTGACAGAGGGGCTTGGCATCCGCACGTGTTCGCATTGAGGGAGGGGGGGTATTGGAGGTAACCGGTATACCGACGGCCTTTGACCGTGGCCAGGGTAACCCCGAACCGGCCCAATGCGGTTCACGATTATGGTAAGGATTATGCCATGGAGTGCAGAGTGATGGTGACTAGACGAGTAGGTTGATAGGAAGATCTACATGATTTATATGTGAACTACATAGAAATCAGGGTGTGAACAGTCGCCTGATTTATGTGGACTAAATATAAATCAGGCTGTAGTTAGAATAACATCCAACTAAATCAATCACTTTCGAATCTTCCAACTTCAGAGCAAGTGTCTTTCGCTCCGCTCTCTCTTCGGTCTCTCCGCTCCCTCTCTCTCTCCGCTCCCTCTCTCTCTCCGCTCCGTGCTCTCCCTGCAACAGGGTATGAGCCCAAGTACATGTCTTTTGCCGCCCACGCATCCTCCAACGTCTCCATCGATAAATCCGATGGGGAAAACTATGCAATTTGGAGTCGATACATGCGTGGTGTGCTTCTCACCAAGTTGGTGTGGCATGTGGTCAACCGGGAGAACACTCCAGCGTTTGTGGAGCCACAGGCGCAGGAAGACTACGTCAAGACGAGCAACATCGCGTGTGGTTTGATGTTGCTTCACATGGGTGCGGATTATCACCACGTGGTCGACGACTGTGAGGAAGCGTGGGTTGCGTGGTCACGTCTTAAGTCGTTGTACGGTGGATCGCAGAAGGCCGGACGGATTTACCTCAAGCGTCAGCTGTTCAGCATGAAGATGGCTGAAGATGGTAACGTCTTGCATCACTGCAATGATGTGTTGAACATCGGCGCCAAGATGGAAGGCGAAGACATCGCGATCTGCTTGTTGCTCAGTCTCCCGAAGAGTTTTGAGAACGTGGTTCTGAACTTGGAGATGAGCAATGCAGAACTTCGTACCTAAGATGTGGTGAAGGTGCTGACAAATGAGCACGCCAAGGGTCAAGGGGAGAAGGTGACGACAACAGCGACTACGGTGAAAGCTGAAGATGCAAACAAGGCATTCAGCACCGAGCGTGAGCCTTACCAATGCACATATTTGTGGCAAGGTAGGGCACACAGTGGATCGCTGTTGGACGAAGCAGAAGAATAAGGTCGAGAAGCCCGACGCGGCGGCAACGATCGTGGATGCGGGGCTAATGATGTCCAGTGGGGACAATATGATGAAGGCAACAGCCACGATCGAGTGGCATTTGTAGTTTCTTTGGTATGTGTAATTTTGACAAACAAGGATGTGTCAGGGTGTGGGCAATTGACAGTGGTGCGACACACCATATCTGTCATGACAGAGCTAAATTTTCCAGCTTGGTCGTTCGCATGGTGGCGAAATTTTTCGTTGCTGATGGTAACAAGGCTGCCGTCAAGGGTGTTGGAACCATCATTAAGAAGGCGGTTCTGCCAAATAGTGAAGAGCGTGATCTTTAGATCAAGAACGCTTTGCATGTGCCCAGCATGAGCAAGAATCTGCTCTCGGTGCCCCAGATCAACAAGCATGACAAGTTTCAAGTAGTGTTTGATGGTACCAGGATGTATGTTGCTCACAAGGACTCGAATCAAGTGGTGGCGGCTGCAGATCTTATGGATGGACTTTACTGGCTTTTACGGTACGTCCATCGGCAAATACAGCGACAAGTCAAAACGGTGCTGACTTGCATGCACGTATGGGTCATGCTACAGTCGACGTGCTTCATAAGATGGTCTCCAACAACATGATCAAAGATGTGGAAGTGCCTCTCAAGTCAAGTGGATCAGGTACATGTCGAGAATGTCAGCAAGGAAAAATGGTCCAAAACCCATTCCCAAGCAATCGTGACAAGCGAAGTTACGACACGTTCGAGTTGCTGCACTTCGACATCTGTGGCTCCATGGAGCAAGATTCACTGGGCGGCAGCAAATACCTGCTGTTGATCGTGGATGTATGAAGGGGTTCTGTTTACGCATAAAGTCGGAAAGCGGAGACTGCATTCAGAAGTATATCACGATGGTGCAGACGCAGTTCGTCAAGAAGGTCAAGTTTGTGCGCCACGACGAGCTCGAGAGCTTGCGACGAGCTCGCTTCAAGATTTCTACGAGGATGAAGGCATTGAACAGCAGACGACGGTGCCGTATGCACACCAGAACAACGGAACAGCAATCGCGCCATCGGGACTATCGTCACGATCGGCCGCAGCATGCTTCACCATGCCAAGTTGGACAAGTGCTTCTGGGCTGAATTAGCAATGACGGTCATCTACGTCAAGAATCGCCTACCGTCACCAAAAATGTGCATAAGACCCCGTTTGAGATCGTGTACAACTCCAAGCGAAGTTTCAAGCACATGCGAGTATTCGGCTGTCAGACGTTTATAGTGACTCCGAAGCAAATCAAGTGGGATCCCAAGGCTTAAGCGGGAAACTTTTTGGGCTACGAAGAAGTGTCCAAGGCATATCGTGTATTTGACATTGAGGCGGGGTAGGTTGTTGTCAGTCAGAATGCCAACTTTGACGAGTCAAGTTTTGGACTTTCGCCACCAGTTGAAGATGACGTCGCTGATGACTTAAATTTCGACACGCTTGGTCTTGATGATGAAGGTATGCGTCAAATGGAGTATCAGCAAACTGGCAAGCGCAAGAATCGTTCCAGTGATGAAGATGCGGCTGATTGGTCACCACGTACTGTACGTCAACGGCCTGAATTGGACACAAACAGTGAACCAAGGAACGATTCGCCGCGCCAAAAAGAAGAAGATGAACAAACAAAAGAATTGGACAAATTGACTCCGCCTGTGTTTGGCGTGCAAGTGCGAATGCTGTTTAAACAGCAGTGGATTTGTCGGAACCGTCGACATTTGAAGCAGCAGTGACTGGCCCGGATCAAGTGCACTGGCGTAAGGCAATTCATGCGGAGCTCGAGTCAATGCGACTTCGTGAAGTGTTTCGTGCAGCCAAGTTGCCCAACGGATAACATGCCATTAGTACCAAGTGGGTCTTCAAGATCAAACACAAAGCGTACGGATCCATCGAGAAGTACAAGGCACGTCTCGTGGCAAAAGGCTTTCGCCAGAAGTATGGAATCGACTCCATGGAGACGTTTTCGCCCGTGGTCAAGTGTGTGACCTTACGCATAGTCATTGCGGTCGCCAAGCATTTTGGATGGACACTTATTAATGTGGTGACTGCCTTTCTTTATGGTGTGATGAAGGAGCAAGTGTTTTGTGTGGTTCCTGAAGGTGTTGAGCTGGATGATGACTTTGACTGTCTCGAATTGGTGACGGCAATTTACGACCTGAGGCAAGCTTTGTGAGTATGGAACGAAACGTTTGACGAGTTTGTGTGTTCCATTGGATTTCAGGTGTCAGGCTTCGACCCATGTATCTACATCAAGATTATGGAAGACAGTGCGTATAAATTTTGGTCTATGTGGATGACGTGTTGGTGACAGGAAGCTCATCCAAGTTGATTGCACGCACCAGGGAAGACCTGGAGACACGCGTTGAGATGACTGATAGCGACAAGTGTGCATTTGTTCTTGTAATTGAGCTTTTGGATGGAGAAGATGGAAGCGTTACATTGTGTCAGCGCAAGTATGTAGATGACCTACTCAAACAATTTAGCATGAGTGATTGCAAGGCTGTGTCAAGTCCAGTGGACATGAGCTCTCGACTTATCTCAAACAATGCAGCTACCAAGGCCAATGTCCATTTCGTGAAGCAGTTGATGCCTTGATGCATCTGGCTACTGCGACGCACGCGACATTACTTATGCTGTGGGCTATGTATTGCGATTCATGGAGAATCCTCAAGACAATCACTGGATTGCAATCAAGCGCATATTTCGCTATCTACAAGGCACTAAGACGGATGGAATACGCTACAAGCCTGGTGACAAGATCGACTTTCGTGGATACTCGGACGCATACTGGGTTGGCGACATCGCCGACCGCAAGCCAAGTTTATACTATTCGGTGCGCCAGTGAGCTGGGGCAGCAGGAAACAACCAAGTGTGTTTCGCTGTCGAAGAGTGAAGCAGAATACATTGATCTCAGTTTGGCAGTCCAAGAAGGCAAGTGGATTCATCGTTTGCCGTGTGAGATCATGACAGCTGCCAACAAGGACGGACCCGAGCTGATGATCTATGAAGACAATCAATCGTGCATCAAGATGACGAAGAATCCTGTCAACCATGGCCATACCAAGCTCATCGATATCAAGTACCATCACATCTGTGATGATACTTCATCCGTGATGAGGTCAAGTGCGGCGAAGTCGAGCTCAAGTAGACTAGTGTGAGACTACGGTGATGTTAGCAGACATCATGACCAAGGGACTTCACGGACCGCGTCACAAGGAGCTGACAGAGGGGCTTGGCATCCGCACGTGTTCGCATTGAGGGAGGGGGGTATTGGAGGTAACCGGTATACCGACGGCCTTTGACCGTGGCCAGGGTAACCCCGAACCGGCCCAATGCGGTTCACGATTATGGTAAGGATTATGCCATGGAGTGCAGAGTGATGGTGACTAGACGAGTAGGTTGATAGGAAGATCTACATGATTTATATGTGAACTACATAGAAATCAGGGTGTGAACAGTCGCCTGATTTATAGTGGACTAAATATAAATCAGGCTGTAGTTAGAATAACATCCAACTAAATCAATCACTTTCGAATCTTCCAACTTCAGAGCAAGTGTCTTTCGCTCCGCTCTCTCTTCGGTCTCTCCGCTCCCTCTCTCTCTCCGCTCCCTCTCTCTCTCCGCTCCGTGCTCTCCCTGCAACAGGGTATGAGCCCAAGTACATGTCTTTTGCCGCCCACGCATCCTCCAACGTCTCCATCGATAAATCCGATGGGGAAAACTATGCAATTTGGAGTCGATACATGCGTGGTGTGCTTCTCACCAAGTTGGTGTGGCATGTGGTCAACCGGGAGAACACTCCAGCGTTTGTGGAGCCACAGGCGCAGGAAGACTACGTCAAGACGAGCAACATCGCGTGTGGTTTGATGTTGCTTCACATGGGTGCGGATTATCACCACGTGGTCGACGACTGTGAGGAAGCGTGGGTTGCGTGGTCACGTCTTAAGTCGTTGTACGGTGGATCGCAGAAGGCCGGACGGATTTACCTCAAGCGTCAGCTGTTCAGCATGAAGATGGCTGAAGATGGTAACGTCTTGCATCACTGCAATGATGTGTTGAACATCGGCGCCAAGATGGGGAAGGCGAAGACATCGCGATCTGCTTGTTGCTCAGTCTCCCGAAGAGTTTTGAGAACGTGGTTCTGAACTTGGAGATGAGCAATGCAGAACTTCGTACCTAAGATGTGGTGAAGGTGCTGACAAATGAGCACGCCAAGGGTCAAGGGGAGAAGGTGACGACAACAGCGACTACGGTGAAAGCTGAAGATGCAAACAAGGCATTCAGCACCGAGCGTGAGCCTTACCAATGCACATATTTGTGGCAAGGTAGGGCACACAGTGGATCGCTGTTGGACGAAGCAGAAGAATAAGGTCGAGAAGCCCGACGCGGCGGCAACGATCGTGGATGCGGGGCTAATGATGTCCAGTGGGGACAATATGATGAAGGCAACAGCCACGATCGAGTGGCATTTGTAGTTTCTTTGGTATGTGTAATTTTGACAAACAAGGATGTGTCAGGGTGTGGGCAATTGACAGTGGTGCGACACACCATATCTGTCATGACAGAGCTAAATTTTCCAGCTTGGTCGTTCGCATGGTGGCGAAATTTTTCGTTGCTGATGGTAACAAGGCTGCCGTCAAGGGTGTTGGAACCATCATTAAGAAGGCGGTTCTGCCAAATAGTGAAGAGCGTGATCTTTAGATCAAGAACGCTTTGCATGTGCCCAGCATGAGCAAGAATCTGCTCTCGGTGCCCCAGATCAACAAGCATGACAAGTTTCAAGTAGTGTTTGATGGTACCAGGATGTATGTTGCTCACAAGGACTCGAATCAAGTGGTGGCGGCTGCAGATCTTATGGATGGACTTTACTGGCTTTTACGGTACGTCCATCGGCAAATACAGCGACAAGTCAAAACGGTGCTGACTTTCTTCACCAAGTGGGCTTGGTACTTAGCGCTTACATCGCAAGTGTCGTAACACAATAATGCTTTAGCGTGAGTGCAATGCCCTGTATGCTCAAAGAGCGAGTGGTCGGTAACACTAGGATGCTTAGGAAGCGTGTGTGCAAAGCACAGGTGCTCAAGGAGCAAGTGATAGCACACTAAAGCTTTGTTCGCAAGTGCAAGCACTTATTGCGAGGCAAGCTATATGGAAGAGAATAAAATCGATGATTCCCAATGAAGTCCGAGAAATCGTGGGTATGTAGGGTCGTACGGATTGGTGGAGGGGGGGTCAATGGATATACACGAAGATGTGTGGGGGGGGGGGGGGGGGGGGGGGGGAGGAGAGAAAAAAAAAAAAAAAACACAAAAAAAAAAAGGACAGCACACCCGAGAGGAACCAGCAGGCAGGAAAAAAAAAACAACCACACACCCCCCGCCGAGAAAAAAAAAAAAGAGGCGCGGGTGGGGCACAAAACCTTGTTACATACCCCCCCCACAAAATGTCAAAAACCCTTTTGTCAGTGCCCTGTTATTTTAATTCAACATTGTACATACAAACCTGCCACACCAATGTCGTTTGGCTGTACCTTGGGTACAAGAGTAGGCCCGATGTGACCGTGCCTGAAGTACGAAGGGTCGCATCGTGGCAAGAGCCACGTGGTCACTATACTTATTTAAGTATAGTGACTATACATGTTTACATAATAATAGGCTATAGAGCCAGTAAATAGTGACTAGCACTAAGTATAGAGTGGTGCTTCTATATTTAGTGGTAGAAGATAAACATAAATATAAATCAGTTTCAAACCTGCTCTATAAGCATCACTGATTGAGCGTTCTCTTCCTTGTGAGACAGGAAGTAGTATATTTGATACTAGTCTCTTTGAGACCCGGATGTAACAACCGATAGGCACAAGCTTGCGAGCTAGCCTTGTAGGTTTTAGCACCCTAAGACATAGACGCTCTCTGAGCTTGTCTTCCTATGCACATAGTGTATAAGTAGCGTAGCTAAAGTAGATCAACTACATCGTTGATGGACTTTGCTGGCTTTGTACGGCACATCAATCCGCATATACAGCGACAAGTAAAAAATGGTGCTGACTTGCATGCATGTATGTGTCATGCTACAGTCGACGTGCTTCGCAAGATGGTCTCCAACAACATGATTAAAGATGTGGAAGTGCCTCTCAAGTCAAGTGGATCAGGTACATGTCGAGGATGTCAGCAAGGGAAAATGGTCCAAAACCCATTCCCAAGCAATCGTGACAAGCGAAGTTACGACACGTTCGAGTTGCTGCACTTCGACATCTGTGGCTCCATGGAGCAAGATTCACTGGGCGGCAGCAAATACCTGCTGTTGATCGTGGATGCGGCGAGTGGATGTATGAAGGGGTTCTGTTTACGCATAAAGTCGGAAAGCGGAGACTGCATTCAGAAGTATATCACGATGGTGCAGACGCAGTTCGTCAAGAAGGTCAAGTTTGTGCGCCACGACGAGCTCGAGAGCTTGCGACGAGCTCGCTTCAAGATTTCTACGAGGATGAAGGCATTGAACAGCAGACGACGGTGCCGTATGCACACCAGAACAACGGAACAGCAATCGCGCCATCGGGACTATCGTCACGATCGGCCGCAGCATGCTTCACCATGCCAAGTTGGACAAGTGCTTCTGGGCTGAATTAGCAATGACGGTCATCTACGTCAAGAATTGCCTACCGTCACCAAAAATGTGCACAAGACCCCGTTTGAGATCGTGTACAACTCCAAGCGAAGTTTCAAGCACATGCGAGTATTCGCATGTCAGACGTTTATAGTGACTCCAAGGAGAAGCAAATCAAGTGGGATCCCAAGGCTCAAGCGGGAAACTTTTTGGGCTACGAAGAAGTGTCCAAGGCATATCGTGTATTTGACATTGAGGCGGGGCAGGTTGTTGTCAGTCAGAATGCCAACTTTGACGAGTCAAGTTTTGGACTTTCGCCACCAGTTGAAGATGACGTCGCTGATGACTTGGATTTCGACACGCTTGGTCTTGATGATGAAGGTATGCGTCAAATGGAGTATCAGCAAACTGGCAAGCGCAAGAATCGTTCCAGTGATGAAGATGCGGCTGATTGGTCACCACGTACTGTACGTCAACGGCCTGGATTGGACACAAACAGTGAACCAAGGAACGATTCGCCGCGCCAAAAAGAAGAAGATGAACAAACAAAGAATCGGACGAATCGACTCCGCCTGTGTTTGGCGTGCGAGTGCGAATGCTGTTTAAACAGCAGTGGATTTGTCGGAACCGTCGACATTTGAAGCAGCAGTGACTGGCCCGGATCAAGTGCACTGGCGTAAGACAATTCATGCGAAGCTCGAGTCAATACGACTACGTGGAGTGTTTCGTGCAGCCAAGTTGCCCAACGGACAACATGCCATTGGTACCAAATGGATCTTCAAGATTAAACGCAAAGCGGACGGATCCATCGAGAAGTACAAGGCACGTCTCGTGGCAAAGGGCTTTCGCCAGAAGTATGGCATCGACTGCACGGAGACGTTTCGCCCGTGGTCAAGTATGTGACGCTGCGCATGGTGGTCGCGATTACCAAGTACTTTGTGATGAAAGGTATGAGACTTGGTCTTGCGAAGCTTGAATAGGCGGAGGAAGTCTGCGCTTAAAGGGTAGAGACGAGTTATGCTGAAGTAGATAAACTGGAAAGTGATTGATTTATAAGAGCTTATTCTATCTACCAACTGATTTATATGTAGTCCACATATAAATCAGTTGCGACTGTTCACGTCCTGATTTATATGTAGTCCACATATAAATTATGTAGATCTTCCTATCAAGCTACTTGTCTAATCAACCATGACGTAATTACCTGTAAGAACCCTGCCGTAAATACTAAGTCTTAGAGTTCGGATTGTACCGGTAACCCTCAACACGCCCCCTCAATGCAAGCTCGCATGAGAACCGAGTGCAGCCGTCAAGTCCTTGTGACGAGGTTCCCGAAGTGCCTTCGTCAAGATGTCCGCGAGCACGATGGAAGTCTCACAATGCTCAAGCTCCACTTCACCACGCTTGACTTCATCACGGATGTGATGGTACTTGATGTCGATGTGTTTTGCACGACCATGGTTGACGGGATTCTTTGTCATCTTGATGCAGGACTGGTTGTCTTCGAGAATCTTCAGTCCAGGTGCCGACTTGTTTGACGCTAGCTAGAATTTCGATCAGCAGTCGGTGAACCCACTTGCCTTCTTGGATCGCTAAGCTGAGTGCAATGTACTCAGCTTCGCTCGTTGAAAGCGACACACCTGACTGCTTCTTGCTTCCCCAACTGATTGGTGCGCTCATCAACAGAAACGCATATCCCGAAGTCGACTTGCGGTCGGAATGGTCTCCAGCCCAGTCCGCATCGGAGTATCCACGAAAATCAACTTCTTCACCAGGCTTGAAACAAATTCCATGTGACTTGGTCCCTTGCAGATAGCGCAAAATACGCTTCACTGCAATCCAGTGCTCGACTTGGGGATTTTCCATGAAACGCGATACGTACCCCACAGCAAAAGCTATGTCTGGGCGTGTTGCGGTCGTCAGATGCATGAGCGCCCCCACAGCTTCTCGAAATGGAGCGCTTACCTTGGTCAATGCATCGCTTCGAGTCAGTCGAGTGCTCACATCAGCTGGGCTTATTGCAGCCTTGCAGTCTTCCATCCCAAAGCGCTTCAGAATGTCATCCACATAGCGTCGCTGGCACATCGTCACGCTATTGTCAGCGTTTTTGACCAGTTCTATGCCCAACACAAAAGCACACTTGCCACTGTCGGTCATCTCGAAGCGCGTCTTGAGGTCGCTCTTGGTACACGCAATGAGTTCCGTCGAGCTCCCAGTCACCAGCACATCGTCCACGTAGACTAGCAACAGTACGCAGTGACCGTCCACAATCTTGATGTAGAGGCACGGATCATAGGCCGAAACTTGAAAGTCGATGGAGCAAACAAACTCGTCGAAGGTCTCGTTCCATACACGAGAAGCTTGCTTGAGACCGTAGATTGCCTTCACCAACTCGAGGCAGTTGAAGTCTCCGTCCAATTCGACGCCTTCTGGAACCGCGCAGTACACCGTTTCTTTCATCACACCATAGAGAAAAGCTGTGACCACGTCAAGTTGGTCAAGAGGCCAGCCAAAGTACTTGGTAATCGCGACCACCATGCGCAGCGTCACATACTTGACCACTGGTGAGAATGTCTCCGTGTAGTTGATGACGTACTTCTGCTTGAAGCCCTTGGCCACAAGTCGTGCCTTGTACTTCTCGATTGAAGCGTCTACTTTTCGCTTGATCTTGAACACCCACTTGGTTCCAATAGCTGGTTGTCCTTTTGGCAATACAGCCGCACGAAATACTCCACGAAGTTGCATCGACTTGAGCCCTGCGTTGATTGCTTCACGCCAGTGAACTTTGTCGGGTCCGTTCACCGCGTCTTGAAATGTCGCTGGCTCTGACAGATCACTCACTTCAACTGCGTTGACACTTGCTCGCCAAAACATTGGAGGAGTCGAGTCGCTATCTTCATCATCATGGTTGTCCTTTTCTTCTTCTTCTGACAGATCAGGTCCAGCATGCATGCCTGGTCGACTCTTCACTTGGCGCCGAAATGCGCGATCAGGAGCACTTGCTTCTTCAAGGCTAGCACCATGATGAGCTGGACGCGAGTAGTCATCCTTGCTGTTGGCGTCACTCGAACGGTCCTTGCGTTTTCCAGTCTGCTGGTACTGTACTGGACCTCCGTCATCATCACTGATGTCGAGTCCACTGAAGTCCAGCGTAGCCATCTTTGTCGTCATCACTTGCACTCAACGTCGAAATACCAACAATCGTCTTGTCAAAGGTGACATCGCTACTGATACACACTGATCCCAAGTTATTTCGGATCTAGCGAATGAATAATGAGTGAAGACATTGGGATGGTGCTCAACAATTGGGGTGGGAGAAGTATTTGAAATAGTATCGGTATCCTGGATTAATGTGGTGTGATGCGCCTCATCCAAGGAGGCACCAGAAACGTGCGTCTCAGAGTAGTCAAAGCGACTCGTAGGATAACGTGGAAAAACCTTTAGACGATAGGCTGACCAAAATAACATATTTAATCCTTTTTTTAATCTGCTGACATTACCTAGCCTGGACATGCTCTCACTGGAGGCTTTACCCGCACCGAAGTCGCCTCATGGAATTTATCTTCGGCAAATTTCACATGTGCATAGGGCTTCTTGTAGTAGAGCTACCGTAGCAGATCTACTTTTGCACCAAGTGCAGAGAACGACAAGCTCTAGAGCTTTACGTCTTAGGGCTCCTAACTCTCCCAAGGCTAGCCTTACAAGCATGTGACTTTTTGGTTGCACAACCACGTCTCAATGAGACTCATATCCAAGATACAAATTCCTTTCTACAAAGACTGATGCTGTAGCAACAATGCTATACAGAGCAGGTTTGAAACTGATTTATTAAATGTTTATCTTTAGCATTAAATATTGGAGCATCTACTCTATACTTAGTGCTAGTCACTATTTATCTGGCTCGGTAGCCTTCTAATATGCAAACACATGTATACATTATACTTAAACTAAGTATAATGACCACGTGGCTCTCTGCCACGATATGACCTTTTTTGTACCTTGGCTATGGTTACATCGATGTACCAGTGTACCCAAAGTACAACCACACCACAATGGTGTAGCAGGTGTGTATGTAAAATACTCACCTTGTGTAACCTTGTTACACTATAATTGTGACGGGTATACGAATAACAGTATAGTGGCTATACTGACAGTGATGTAGGCAGGTGCCGCGTAACATCACGTACACTGTGTTTAAAGGAAGCGGATTACCCAATAAGAACACGTGTTAGAAGAGACCTGCTTTTACAGTATAAATAAGCCCTTTTTATCTAAAATATCTTAGCCTTACTTTGACTACATACAACTATAAATATGTATGTCGACTAGCTATTTGCTATTCATTGCGCGCATCCAAACTTCTTTGGCCGGCACTTTGCTTACATACTGACATATATTAGCCAATACGCGCAACTCCAAGAGTAATAACATACAAAACTTTCTCGTAAGATAATATTGTCGAGTCATATCTATTTAGATAATATTTACATTGACACCTAATGATGGTGTCAATGCTATGTGCTATTTGATACAATGCTACTCGAAGTGAGTCCTTATGATGCATGCACAGCTAGTTTCTTCTTTCGTTAAGTGGTTTAACCGACGACACAAATACGCGCCGGTATTAATACGGTACGTGAGCGTAAAGTTCCGCCCAGGGGGTGGAACAAATCCGCCTATTCAAAGGTTTGGCGACTATCACCACATTCCGACAGCAGCCACTTGTAAAACGCGATCGCACTCCTGTGACCTGAATATGTGCTCAAGCTCACACGCTTAAGCGTGATAGGTCAATCAGCACCTTGCACAGCTAAAGATAAACACGTGACTCACTGGTTATCCTACAAGACTTATGCATATCTGTAGCAAAACCAATGTGCATGTTTGGTTGGCTGGTGGCCGACAATGAGGAAACACAAGCTTCAAAGAGATACAAGGATACAGTTAGTCGACGCTTCATTTTATTTGTTTTCTGCTTCGATTCAGCACACTCCGTCAGTACCGTGTTCATATTGCTGCTTGTGTGTCACTTCTGTTGGGGTGAATGGCTTTACAAGCTTTACAGTCCGCACGTCATCTTCGTCTACGTGGCGATAAAGAAATTTTGCTTCTATCATTAGGCAGCCGCTTAATGATGCAGAAAAGTTAGCCAGCAGCCTTATTGGTCCAGTAGCCGCCCACATAACGCGAGGTTCTTGGCCATGTTTGGTAGAATTCTGGCTTATTGTGACGATCTTTGGCCATTCATTTAGTATATAATTAACATAGAAGTCCCAAGACGTCATTCAAGATTCCACTCTCTTTTGTACTCTATTGGTTCGCATCTCAGTACGATTGAGACCGTACAAGTTAAAAAGCACGTCAAAATAAAAGATCAGTAACTCATCATTGTCATTTGCTACAAGTGCCATTGACTACTGCTTGGCATTTGATTTTATAGTGTAAACGCTACATTATTCAAGTGTCTGACGTTGCAATTTCTGTTAACTGCGACTTCCTGAGGATTTGACAACCACAGAGACAGACAAATATTTTTGTTTGTAAGCTTCTGTTCCCATCTATTGGCCTCATCCTGTGGCGTTTAAGCTTATCGGACTGCAACGGACAGAGCTGAATGGCAAATTTAGCTTCTGGAAACGCCCCCGCTTCCACACCAGTGAGTCGGCCGCAGACCTTCATCAAGAGGATTCCGACGGTGCTGGATAGCAGCGACGAGGCGCGCACAGACACATCTTCATCTCCCTCTATGAACCGGGCGCGCTCGCCCGGCTGTGACGCCAAGTGCTGCGAGGACAAAGTTGGTGCTGCTGCCAGTGCAATAAACCCTTCTACTACCTTTTCTACTGGGAGACGACGAAAGACTGAATCAACTGCGGCTCCTAGAGATTTGGACAAGCCAGTGACCAAGCAGCGCAAGTACGAACGCAAGACAAAGCGCTTCATCTGGCCCAACGACCTTCATCGACTTTTCGTAGCTGCCATCTTTGATGGTGCGTTTAGGATCGTGAGACTGTGATGATGTATAGAACTAGTACTAACACTGTTGCTCTATTTATATGTTATGCTTTAGTCGGCCTCAAAAATGCGTCGCCAAAAGCTCTGCTTGCTGTACGTATTTTCTATTTGTTTTGCGTAAAGTGAAGACACAAGTCTGCTAACATAATAGTTGGCTTTTACTGAATACAGCTAATGGAGGCGGCAGGGCCCAACTCAGGGCTCACGACGGAGCACCTCAAATCTCATTTACAAAAATATCGCCTCCATTACGAGCGCTCTCGGATGGAGTTTCTTGAATATTATGACCGCAGTGCTAAGCGCAATCTCAAGCGGCGTCGCCGCCAGAACCAGCATCGAGCTAGCGGGGCAGACAGCGAGGCCAATACTATGTTCGTGTTTCCAATTAGTAACTCTAAGTGCCGGAGGGGGCATGGGAGTGACAGTGACGATAGCGACTCTGACGGCAGCGGGAACGATCCCAATGATAGCAGCATGCAGGTGGATGCTAAAAGACAGGATACTCCAAAGCGACGGCTATGTCCTTCGGCACCAGGTGCGGAGACCCGCCCGCATACTTCCAACTGCTCACAGTTCATGCAGAGTGCACAACAGCCAACGAGCGGTCATCTTCCATTACAACCTTCTATATCAAATGGTTGTGTGACGAGCGTGGCACCAGCACTAGCATCCACAAGTTTGCTTCATATGGCACCCCACCACTTGCCACCAGTTTATGCCCATGCTCAACCAAAGCAGCCATCGGGCCACCATCGAGATTTGGCGGCTGCAGCAGCCGCTATGGTAGCACACCGCTATCCATTAGGACATCTGTCGGGCCCCATTGCTGGAGGAGTTGCTGGTATGCCCGTTCTTCCGGATCCGCAATGGAACATTTTAAACTCGCTCATGTCGCCACAGCTTGCTGGTATGACTGGACTTGTAGGTGAAGGTGGACTGTTTTCGCAAGCAGCTACTAGCGACGCAATAGCTCGCGGTGGCAGTGCCACGGACGGATTTTTGCTTCATGAGGAACCGTCTGATCTGCAAATGCAAATGCACCTTGCTATGCAAGCCCAAATGAATCTTCACCGCCAGATGCTCACGCGCAAAGTGGAAGTTGCACAACATCTTGCTCATCACAGCAGCGTGGGATCAATTGATAGTAGCTTGGTTCCAAACAGAGGCGACCCGCAAGTTCCCTCCAGGGGATATAGTGAGTCTTGGTGCAATGCTCAGCAGCTTCAGCACCAGCAGTATCAACATCAGCAACAACAGGACCACCAAAAACGATATCAGCAGCAAATGAATATATTATCTCGGCCGTCTTTGTCCGCCGCAGCTGCGCAGGCATCAGTGCCGACAGCAAGTGTGCGAACAGACAAACTTGTGGAAGCTCCAGCAACCAGCGAGGCAATTGTAGTCTCAACAACAGCAGCTTCCAATGGGTCTGCAGTGGCAGTTAGCAGTACAGCTGGATTACCAGCGGAAATGAAGGGTGACGATGACGGGATCGATCTTTACCGTTGGGATCGTATTGATCTGAACGTGGAGCTGGATGACGACGATCTATTCGGCTTCCTGAAGTCGTAGGGAATGCATTTCGACGTATCTCATGCACGTGTGGTAAACAATGGAAAGAGTTTTAATGTGTTGCTAAATGGTTTTTCTTACGAGCAACTGATGTTGACTGTGTGGAAGTACCAATGAGCAATCAATGTATATAAAGGAGAAGCATAACGCTGGATGCGTCCTATCAGCAGCAATTTGGAATGAGGAGCTACGTTGACGCAGAGAGCGACAGTCTTGTCAAGCTGCTTCTCTCACATTGTGCTACAGTCTTTACCTGCTTCGACCTATCTCTTGTAATGGAAACACGCACCCTTGCCAACCACAATCATACTCACCCATCTTCTTTCTCCTTCTCACACTACCACCGTCAGCTTTGTGTAAATGGGTCTACTAAGCGTCCGTCATTGACTCGGTTGTATCCGTTGGTGATTCGGCAGGAGGTTTTTCGTCATCCATGAGACCACGGATAAAGAGCACATTGTTACAGCGCACTAGTGTCTCGCCAAGATTCCCCGTGAGTTCTCCATTAATATACTCTTCCGTATTGGCCATTTGTAAGTTCATATAAGAGTCTACAGATAATAGTACACCCTTGTATTCCATCCCCCACTTCAGTCGTGCTACCACTGGTTTACCCGTGAGATTGGTCAGGAATGGTTTGGGGTTTAAAATCAGACCAGACTGTAGAGATATAACAAGCAACATAACATAGTATAGAAAGAAAAAACATTAGTACAATCATTTAGTTCAATAGCAGCTTTACTAGACGCTGGCTCGCCCCATCGAGACGCAAGACCGAGCTATTGAACGCCAATACGCACCATCTTGTAAAAGGTTGTTGTAAACTGTCGTTAACGATTGAATGTTTTTAGCCAGTAAATAACGCGTATTCTTATTATAGCCAATCGGAATGAGTCAAGATGTATGCTTTTTGTCCAATTGTAGACATGGCTACTTAAACCGCTGCTCCGCGTCTAATGTAATAATCTTACGCTCAATGCGTGTTAGAAACTTATTGAGAGCATTTGAGCCACGTACAAAAATATGAAGCACAGGAATGCCAGGTACCACATATTTCTCATGTGTTAGCAGCTGCTGGAGTGTACAAAAGAGCGATACCTCAATCCAAAATTGCGTCTTGGCCTCGTGCTTCTCCTCGAGACGGATACGCTTCACTTCGTCATCGTCGTCCTCTTTTTCATTACTAAGACCCAGATGCCATTCCTTAGGAGATGAAAATGGTAGCACCATATTCGCTGCAGCATACATAACTAGATTGGACGCCACAAACTCATTGTTGGTGTCCCAATCGGCATACGGACCGTCTTCGGGAAACATGTTGGCCAGATGCTCGATCATACTGTCCTGTTCGCCAAAGTACTGCACAAAGTCCGACGTGCCGTGCTGGTCGTAAAGAAAAAGCACAGGCCAGTACATGCTGCCGCTTTCGGGATCCAAGTCAGCCTTGCCTTCATATTGACGCACGCGCTCATCGTCCACCACAGCTCGGCCCACACGGATACCACGAGCTGCGCACAACTTGCGATATTTGTCGGTGGCAGCACGCCGATTCATTCTTTCTCTCTCACGCTGCAGCTTCTCCACATGCATTTCCTCCAGCAGTTTCTTACCCTCTGTTTGCAGCTTCAGCAGCAATTTGTTCTCTGGATCGCACTTAAGTCCTTCCTCGCAGTAGCGCAGCGTATCCGCCGGCTTGCGCAGAATACTTGAGGCCTTGGCACCCCGAAAATAGGCTTTGACATTAGAAGGATCAAAGCTAACAGCTTTGGCAGCATCAGAACGACAACTTGCATAATTTTTGAGCTCCAAATGCACAGCCGCACGATTACTTAAAATCTGCGATGCAAGTTGCTTCATGTCGTACGAAAGGTCGCGCTCTTCCTCGGGTAATGCTAACGCCTTGTACGCGTATATTAGTGCATCATTGTAGAACTTTATAGCATTCTGGAAGTAGCCTCGATGCGCTTTCTTAGCATCTGAAAACATACTGTTCCCTTGGTTTTTCCAATGCAGCGCGAGACTCTCCGCTGTTTCCCCGTCCTCAATTAGCGCCTGTATAGCTTCTACCATTTCATCTCCCTCGACCACATGATCCTCAAATAATGTCATATCTGGTAATGCTTCCATATAGGCCTGACGTTCTGCTGGGTCCCATAATTTGCTTTCATCAATCTCCAAGTCAACGCCTACCATCACCTCGTTACAAGATTGTTTACTGAATCAAATGATTGGTCGTCACTTAGCGACATTTCATATTAAGTACGAATGCACGTATAAAAAGACGTCAACTTCGTCATTCGTAACAACGCGTCACAGTAACAAAATGGTGGACACAAATAACACCAAGCGCACATTAAATGACATGGAAATACCAATGAAAGATGTATTATTATCAACAGAAGAGGCAGATGTTGTATGTTGTCAATGTGGAAATAGTAATGTCAAGTATCGATGTCCTCGCTGTGACCGCATCACGTGTTCGCTGCAGTGCTGCGTATGGCACAAGAAGCAGGTGAGTACGAAACGAACGTAATACTGTCTACAAAGGTCTTTGTGTTAATCATGCACTGCATGTGCTGCATCTTTTTGTATTCTTGATGGCAGTTTGAATGTAATGGAAAGCGTGATCGCACAAAGTACGTGCAGATGAAGAATTTCACAGATGCTGATCTTTCCAGTGGTACGCGTCCATTGATGCTGCTCGCTGGTGTCTCAATGTCGATCTACTTTCTCTAGTCTTGTAAAATGTATGTATTTTTATATTTTATTTGGTGTCTGTTGCAGATTTCTTTTTCTTGGAGGAGGTCTCTCGCTCAACGAACAGCGCAGCACGATCTCGCAGCCAGTTGAATGCGAACGCGCGACGCTATACTGGCAATAAGAAGCGAAAAGGTGCACCGGATCGATACAATACTGGACCATCATCGAGTCAAATCAACCCTGATGTTCCTGCGGACTGGTTGGCACGCTTTCCCGTTGCTGTTCAGCTATTTGCTGAGCACTCGGCCAAACGAGGCGTCGCGTTGACACTCCTTGCTCCGGGCATGAGCAAACGCACGCGTAACTCTTCCTACATGAATAAGAAGAAAAACACAATGTACTGGCGTGTTGAGTGGGAGTTTCCTAGCGCCGCAGTGCCGGTGAGTCATTTTGAGGAACGAGCGGATGAGAAAACCTCACTCTTCGCGCTGCTGAAGAAGTATCTAACACCCACCCCGGTAAGTGTTTTTGCATCACAAACTAATGCTTCAAACCCAAAAGTAACGGTTGTTTGCTTGTGTGTATGTAGGAAAATGTTGCTGTACGTGGCAAGCTCAAGAAATATGCTGTGCCTAATTGGGAGAAGCACATTGTACTGCTTTTGCGAAAAGAGTTCACCGCGGCATCGCAGCCACAGTACTACCGCCTTAATGGTAATGAGAGCCTTGAAAGCAATCTAAAGCGTAAGGCCGTAGTCGAATTTCCTGTGATCACCGTTGTACTTGTGGCCGACGCTGATCAGTACCCCATAGCTCACGATGTAATTGAGACAATATCCTCGAATGCAAACGATCAGCAGGTTTCGGCTGAAGTACCCGAAGCAATGGAGATTGAAGAGGAAGAGGTGAAGTGCAATACCTCATTCAAGTTGCTGACAGGTGAAGGAAAGAGCATTCCAGATAAATGTGTTTCTGTCTCGGAAGAGGAAAGCGAGCAAGTTGAGACTTTTTTCTCACAGCACAAAAATTTACTGATGGAGGAGCTTCAAGACACAAAGTCGGTGCTTACTAGAGATGAATCTACACCGATATGCAATGAATAAATGCATGGTAATTGCAGACAAGAAAAGCTTAGAAGCTCGGTGTCAGTTTTGCTTGAACAGATCGTGCGTGCGAAGTCGACGCTAAAACTACTTTGTCAGACTTAAAACGGTTAGCTCAGGTTAACAATTGCAACCTGTGTTTCGTGTCCCCAAAGCAAAGACCAATGGTTGTTCGGCGCTGTGTGTGTGACGTTCTCTCATACATGGCGACAAGATATCGATTGTTACAAGCCGGCTTTGCACAGAGTACGTCGATAAGCGAGGGTCTACTACTCACAAAGTTTCATACGAATTATATGTGCTTCCTTATCTTTCGCACCTGGTGAACAATGTGGTGCTGTGGACACAAGACCCGCCTTTCAAGACACACAGGTTGCATGACTCCAGCACCTCTTGCGTGCCCGCCAAAGTTCGCAGCTACTTCACGCGCAATACGGCGCTAGTTGTGGACATAGGCTTGTTTGATCAGTGAGCGAGTATACATTTGGAGGAGATCACAAACAGCACGAGACCAGGACAGCTCGGAAGGTCTCTGAGCCGTCAGCACGTGCTAAATGACCTCCCACCAGCTGTGGCCTTTGCGTCGACACATACTTTCTTCACTACCTGCATTCAGTACTCAGTATATCTGCTCTATTGTCCGATTTTGGACGCATACAAAAGAAGCAACTTGGTTCCTATACCCAACACAAGTCACGCGCATGAGCGCTTTATTATGTATCTATACAGATGGATGAACCAACCACACTAGCATTTGAATACGCGACGGTGATTGAACGTACCCATTTCTAATCTTACTCATAAAAGGCATCATCGTACTCAATGTGATCTTCCATTTTCCTGGCCGCTCCGTTCAAAGACGTCCATGGTATCTCCTGCGCCTTCATCAAAACGATCGTTAATGTGTCTTTGTACACTTCCCACGTTATACCGATGATCTCCTGGAACAAATTTGAAATCACCAAGCTCTTGGCTAGGTCACCACTACCAGATGTGTTGAACAGATCCATTGATAACGACATATTGGTCCAGTTCTACCATTGGCAATAACAAAGTTAGCATCAACTTTACACAAAACCATAAAAATGTACAAACCAAACATTACCCACCACTTTCAATTGCTCATCCTTCATGTTCCTTACAGCATTATCCGTCAGGTAAATACTGTCCATAACAACACAAATACACAATCAACATTGTCAGTAAAACAAAAAGTGTCCCGTACATATTCATTCATTGCTGCATCTACCTTACCTAACCATTTTCTTGCTATCACTCCAGCCATAGGATGATACTGTAACCCTTTTCTTGCCATCAATGGCATCTTGGTGCTGATGCGTATAGAAGTAACGATTTTCTCCTTGTTCGACCATTTTCTCATCCGGTATTCCCATACTTTCTTCTTCTTCCTCTTCTTCTTCGATCTCTTCCTCCTCCTCCTCCTCTTTATCTTCATCAAGTCTCTCCTTAGTCGCAATCTTCTGTTTAAGCGTCGCGTTAAGTCTTATGGAACATCGCCATAGCATCACAGTCACCACAATGACCATTACACTAAATGCCAGCTGCATTATAAATCCTTTATTCAGCTTTATATTTCCCCATGGTGTCACTAGTTTCACATAATCCACCTCAGTGTCACGCGCATCCACATACGGCACAAACAAACTTGTATCCATTTAGTAATGAATAGTGATTGTGTGACGTGGCGACTTCAAGGACGGCCATGCATTGGATAAAAACAAATCTGCTCTTAGCGAATCACATTCTTCGATTACGCCCCCTCATATCCGATCATACACACCTGTTTTTTGACCAAACAATAATTGCTCCGAGTTGCTACTTCTTGTTCTTGTTGTTGTTATCATCTCACGTGAATTACCACGATGAAGCCGTTGTTTGGGAAGATTGTATCGAATAAGATGCAAAAATCAGTGCTAGTGGAAGTGGCTCGTATTGTAAAGGACCCAAAATATGGCAAATATTACAAGAAGACCAAGAAATTTATGGCTCACGACGAGGAAAATGCGTGTAATATTGGCGACTTGGTGCGTCTATCAAGCACGCGTCCACTGTCTAAGCGCAAGCACTGGAACGTTGAGGAGATTACAAGAAAAGCTGACGTGTAAAGAAAGTCTCATTGGTGTTGTTATCTCGATCAAGGAGCTTTCTATTGCATCCCAAGTCTGGTTTACAGAGCTTAAAGGGGTTCATTGGCTGGCTGGACATGACAGGGCATTGGTGATAAAGCAGCACATCAGCAGAAACACTGGGCACGTAAGTTAAAATCAATTACTGTTCTGGTGTTACACTTTGCTAGTTGTGTCGTTAATGATGCAGATTTTGCTTGGCTTGTGGCCGCGCAGACCGATCGAATCAATCTGTCTTTTGCCGTCACAAAAACTTTATGTTGCAGCAGTATTTCGATAGCAGTAAGAGCGAAACAGGTACCGGTGCGGTTTAACTGCAAACTACAGCTCGTCATCGTCGTCTGACATGTCAGCAAATGGGTCGAGCACCTGAAAGTCACCCACTACCACGTTGTGCGGACGCACAAAGCCACCGTACTTGTTCTTGCACTTGAAATACGTTACACCCTTGACTGAACCGTTGCCTTTGCCAACGGGCTCGTCGAACTGCACGCCCACCCAAAAGCCAGGCGCGATCTCTGGGATTTCCCCTATAAACTGCACTTGTCCACGACGTCCACCTGGCTGCACCTCACACCGATCCCCCCACCTTCATATTTGCAACACTCTCTGAGTCTGGAAATGTAGACGGATCTGCAGCAGGTTTAGCGACGTTCATCATGGGCTTGGGCTTCCACTTGGGGTCCTTGGCGAGTTGCTCTCTCTTGTACGCACGCACAGTCTTCTCGCCTGTTGTAGCAGTAGCAACATGCCATCAATCAACAGCAGTTCGCAACACTACAAGTCCACCAATCTTACGCATGTTGTAGTCTTCTTCCGAGATCTCGTACTTCTTGACAAGCGAGACGTCCTCAAGACCACCTCCTCTCGAGAGCGAGAACGGATCCTTGTCGACCACATGCAGCCGCATACCATTCTGTACACTATAAAATCCAAGCTTTTTCTGATCATCATCTAGACGACTGTATACAGAACCATCGCTGTGCATAATCAGTAGCTCCATAGCATCTGGCTTGGTTCCAGTGTGTTGATAGATCTTGTGACGCAGCTCTCCAATGGTGCTATGCAAGTCCAGTCGGATATCCACCATCTGCAACTTAAGATTGCTATGAGTGATGAGTAAACATACAACACCTTTGGGAATATTATCATATTGATGGCCGTCCATGGCCGTTACAAAAGAGCGGAGTGCTCGCATGTCGTCCGCCATGAGGATTCGATTGGCTTGGTTTATAATAGTACTATCTTGGGGATAGTACTTGTAGCTTAGACTAAATTGTAGTAGTATACATCAATTGCAATAGTATACAGTCGAAAGCGCAGCCAAAGGATAGTAGTTTAGAAGTACTACTGGCAGAGTATGATATTAGTTTTACAAATATCTGCAATAGTCACTAAAAATTATATTATTTCTCGTCATTTATTGCAATTATGTAACCACTACATCATGAGTAAAACCATTTAAACTCACTTCCTGTCAAGATGGTAAAAATCCCAACGATTATAACGCTTAAAGTGTACGACGTGCTGCTGATTGCAGGCGTCATGCTTGCCATCGATTTAGCCGTATACTTGTGGAATCGAAATGGTACACAACCGACATTAGCTGAGCAAAAGCTGATGGGCGAGTACAATGCCCAGGTGCGACTCGTCAACCGCCTTAATTCGGTCGAGACATTTGTAGAGCAAGCTAAGGCCACACGCAAAATGAATGCGATTAAAAAGAAGATACAGGAGCTTGCAGGTAATGTTTGATATCGAAATAAGGCTCAAGACAATTTGGTATATTGTTAATCCATGTAACAAGATGAATGATTGTTAATCAATGCTGTGAATATCCATGTGTCATTTGACAGTCGAGCGACTAGCTGCATGCGCACCTTCAGAGCTTCAGAAGCAGCTTGGCCGCATTCGAACGGTGAGTTTGCAGTATTGCTGTTGTAAAACATCGACGGCTTTTGCCAAGGGTAACTGAGTAAAATCTGACGTTTTGTGTTGCGCTTATTTGCTTTGACGACATCAGCCACTTTTGATGGGATTGATCATGCTGTACTACTGGAATGAGCCACTAGTGGTGTTGCCGCAGGGTTATATGCTGCCTGTGGAGCGACTGATGTCATTTCCAGGCTTTCCACTTGGTACTGTATCCGCAATGGGTTGGGTTGGAATCTGTCGTCGCGTGAGTAGAAAAATCCTGGGCTAAACAGGAATCTGCAAACTTATTGATGAGCTAATCTTCTGATGCACGAGACGTGGGAGAAATGCGTAAGCAGACGATATTGCAATCGTAGTCCGCAGCTTTTTCATATTCTAGCTATCAACAAATACATTGAAAATCCAACAAAATGGTTTGGTACGTCAAATAACCCACTGTCGTGTCTGAAAGATGTCAGATACTGACATGCCCGTTCAATTATACTGAGATGCTATCCGACACAACAAGCAACGTGCGGCAGATCGCGTTGCACGGTGCAACGTGAGAAGTGACGACGTCTAGTAGTCTTCGTCTCCACCGAACATGTCCATACCACCTGACATTTCGACCTCTTCCTCCTCTTCAACGACCTTCTCCTCCACCTTGGCAGGAGCGGCACCAGAAGTGGCAGTACCTGCAGCAGGCGCAGCGCCCACCGACACAGTGGCGAGCTTGGCCTTGCCAGCCTTGATCACCTCTTCAACGTTCTTGCCCTCAAGCTCCTTGACAAGCTTCTCGGCTTGTTCCTGGTCGAACTCACCGCCAAAAGACTTGATGACCTTCTCAATGTCAGCTACAGAGGGAGTGGAGTTTCCACCGAGTACACACAACAGTAAAGCAGCAACGTGACGCATCTGTGCGGAAATAAGTAAGAGAATCTGTTAATACACTAGTAGTAATTCATCTTGACACCTTATGAAGCTTCATGAGCATTGATAAAGCTATCGCATTTCCTGTAAACAAACCTTTTTTAAGGTGAATAAAGGGTTTAGTGGTAAAAATACCCGACGACGTCTCTAACGTTACTGTCGCTTTTGCTTGCTTGAGTATTGCTGTTGGAAGGCCACCGATAGCCAATCACTCCACGGACCTTACAAAAGACAAGGTACTTACTCCTTCACCAATGAAATCTTGTATCCTGTCTATGCTGACATCGTATTCAAAAGGTATCCGCACACGTCGCAGAAAACTCTCACTGCACTTCAGTATTGCTACCAAACGCATTATAGTCAAATCGTTGGCTCTACCTGATGCAATTTCTGTCACTTCACCAAACTCAGTAAACTAGGAGATTAAGCCATCAAGACTCACTTGATATTTGTCAGCAATGATGCATTGAATCGGTCAAGGCGCTGCAAAGTTGTTACTGCCTGCTCGAACGACGATTTTAGATGTAGCAATGAAAAAGTGACAATACTCACATGGTAAAAACGACAGGAAGCGATTTTCTTCTCGCTCAATCCGTATGAGTACAGTCTTGTGATCATCAGGCTAGCATTGCGAGGAGAAGTTGCATTGCTTTGAAGGGACTCTACGTATGCAGGTGCATCATGCTGATAGCAAGAATGCTAGAGCAAGAGTGTATCTTGTGGGAAGTAGTAAGCTCGATGACGCCTTCCAATGTTGATGCAAAACGTAATGAAATATTGCACGAGTGCAGCCGAAAAAAAGCACGTCAAGTCCAGATGCGTATATTGCAAATAATAATAAGAACTGCGTATGTCTGATGAATAGCAGTAAGATTCAGGCGGATGAAACGATTTCGTACACCTGGCAATCAAACCCTCGTGTCAACAATCACTTGATGACTCATCATTACGGTCACACTTGTCTTGGTTGCTATACTTCGAAGTTGTCCAACATGAATGGAAAGAAAATGATGATACAATCACGACCAGACTTTTGTTCCATATTAGATGCTCAGCTCAGCTTTAGCCCTACATGAAAGAAAGCAAGTAGCTAAAGGATGCAGCAGTCAAAGCATTTGGACCATCTCTTCTGACTGCGTGTGACGCCGCTCTTTTCTTTAGAATCTTATGGTGAAGTCCGTACAAAGGCCTTTTCTGCCTGAGATTTATTCCCTGTTGAAGAAGAAGCAGCAGCAGCTGATTCAAAGCTAACCTTAGTAATGGCAATTACACTTGACCAGTTTTCTAACACACGCAGTGACACTTCATAGTTACACAAATATGATTTAATCATATTAGTACACTACTAAACATGATACAATGACTATCACTACATCCACTCTTCTTCTTCTTACTTTCATTCTGATGATTAATCTGCAATAATTTCTCATTAATACCGTCCAAATACCGCACTAACTCTGCCGATGAATCTCGCAATGCCTCAAGCGCTGCCACTTCTTCGTTCTTACTTGCTGCCATACTTTTCCAATATTAATTCATTTTCGTACTTAATGCTATGTCAGCATTATATCTCTGCAGCTTCGACGGCATGTTTTGATTGGTCAGATATCTCAATCTCTACCACTTTACATTGTCCAATCATCATCTTGTGATGATTTCGTTCATAGTCGAGTTCATTACGTGTTCAGCCAAAAAGTACTTACTTGATCTATCTATCTCATCCAATTTGACTGTGCTTATTGGTTGAGTAAGTGTGTATATAGTATAGTATAGTATTATTATTATTGTATGCTCGTATCGTGTATTGATACGAAGAAGAAGAAGCGTAAGCTCAGTACTTTAGACGAAGGAAGTAATCATATGTGGTCAGAATTATGTAGTAAACCTCTTTCTAGAGAACTAAGTACTGCATCATTTCGATCTCAGTCTCTAAAGGTGATCCGTCGTCACGGACAAGTCTTCTTGCTACTGTTTCTTCTTCTTCTCGCTATTGTTGCGTATATTTTCTTGTCAAATACTTCAATCAGTGGGAATCATTATGGAAAGAAGGTGAGCAACGAACATCGTGTCAATTATGAGCGAACGCCTGAGAATTGGAGGAAGTATAATGATCAAGAGAAGAACAAGCAACATCAGCAAGTGTCATCAATGGACAATGTCAAGTATAATCTAAGGCATGGATCAACACTTTTACCATCAACAAGACCAGACTCTTTTAGTATTGTCATTGTGGCTGATCTGGATAAACAATCAAAGGACGAGAGCAGCGTGAAGCCGCAGTTTATCTCGTACATTATGCATGCTACACTCAAGGTCATACCTGATAGTTCTAGCTCACGCTTCAATCGTGACGTCTACTCTGTTACGTTTGGTGAAGAGACTAAGTTCACGACGAGCATTAATGAAGCTGGACGTGGCTTTGAGCTAAGTGAGCTGGTCTGGTTTAATGGCAAGCTGTTGGCTTTTGATGATCGTACAGGTATTGTCTTTCGACTCAAGCACTTTGAGGGTGGTAGCAAGACAAAACCGTTGCAGGCTATTCCAGAGCACATTGTCATGGAAGGAGATGGAATTGCTAGTAAGGGCCAGAAGCACGAGTGGGCCACGGTCAAGGACGGCGAGCTGTACATGGGCAGTGTTGGCAAGGAGTTTACCGATAACTCTGGCAACGTCATTGGTGATGGAAATCTGTGGGTTGCTATTATGGATCACGTCGGTGACATTCGTCACGAAGACTGGACAGCTAACTTTGCGGCTGTGCGCACAGCTTTGGGATGTGACTGGCCTGGTTACGTGGTACACGAAGCGATTGAATGGAGTTCCATCCATCGTCAATGGTTCATCCTGCCTCGACGTGTGAGCACGAGTATGTACAATGACGTCGAGGACGAGAAGCATGGCTCCAACAAGGTCGTCCTTGCAAGTGAAGATTTTAGTAGCATCCAGGTGCGTGAAGTCGGCAAGGTCACGCCATTGCGCGGATTTTCTTCGTTCAAGTTTGTTCCACGAACGGATGATTCAGTCGTTGTGGCTATTAAAAGTGTGGAGGTAGAGGATGAAAAAAAACAGACGTCCTTTATTACCGTGTTTGACTTGGAGGGCAATGTGCTCATGGATGAGACTGAAATCCCTGGTGCCAAGAAGTACGAAGGTGTTGCGTTTGCGCACGACTGGTCTTCGACGGTACCCGTTCTACATGCTTGATTTGCCTTGAAGACGTGGGTACCCCGCGCGCATACCTACTATAAGATAGAATAGTCGTTAGTGTTAAGCAATCCACCCGTCGGTGTAGAGTGCTCTGTGAAAGCGTTGGGGCCTTGACGCTCCGTGGGACGCTTTGTAGAAGTGGATAGGTGAGGTGGCTCACGTACGCACCTCACATTCCTTTTCCAAATCACCGGGTCAAGAATGAAGGCTATATTTGCTTTTGCAGCAGCTGAAGATGTCTATTTGTTTATGGACTGCCGCGTCAACGGTGAAAGCCCCAGTTACGTTTAGCAAAGCCGTGTGATGCTGTCGCTTGAATTCTTGCTTCGTGGCGACTACTCTGGCTGCACCTTGACGCGATGATTGTGAACGATTTGGATGGAATTCATAGTGCATTTGTTGGGATGTTGAACATCTTGTGTGCTTCAGCAATTTTGCTTGGATGCAAGCAAGCATACCTCTTGGATTTGAATGTTTACAAGTAACGTGATGTTCATGTAGATTGTTAAATTATGGCTGTGTTTCAGTGAGGCGATGCCTGTAATTTGGGTGCAGGTATTCAGATCCAACATTAAACCACATGGGAGGATTGAAAAATTAACAAAACATTGAGTTCATGGCCGTTGTACTCATAGTCTCGACACTAAAGTCTATGGTCGAAGTACCTGCAATGGTCTTGCCTAAGCACGAGTGATACAAAATCGTCGTCTTCCCACCTCTATCTAATCTCATGAATACCGTCGCCGTTTGTACGGCTCCAATAGATTCACGAAAAAGCGTCTAGACAGCGAAATGTGCATGGACGAGCTACATTCAGCAGGAAAAGGCTTACAGGCTCAAGTGTTTTTTTGCAGTCAAGTCGTCTTGCTTGTGGTTCCTTGTGCGGTATCTTTATACTGTGCTGCTTCACTGTATTGCCGAACTGACCCTGACATGCAAACGCGTTAGATGATTGCACTGTGCGAATATATTGTAAAACTTCTTACCCTTGGAATACTTGCGAACTGTACAATTAACCAAGCGAGTCTCCGCCATAACCTTCGCTCTTTCCAGCGAGGAAGTCGCGCTTGCCTGCACCAATCTTTCGTACCTGTGAATCCACCTTTGGACAGTCCGTAATACGGTGACCCAGACCACCGCAAAAGGCACAGCCCTTGGTGCCTGTGGCATTGGAAAGGCCGTCGCCAGCACGCTCCAAGTCCTCGTACGGGTCCTCCAACACCTTAAGTACCGGCGGCACCGTTTGCTTGGCCTCGACAAGCAAATGCTTCAGATCCAACAGTGCACTCTCTGGTACACTTTTGTTGATAAAGGTCGTAGCAACACCGGTCTTACCACAACGACCAGTGCGGCCAATTCGATGCACATAATTTTCAATTTCTGCAGGCATGTCGAAATTGATGACGTGTTTAATATCTGGAAAGTCAAGACCCTTGGCAGCCACATCCGTGGCAACCAGTACATCCTTTTGCCCGCTCTTGAATAAATCGATTGCCTCATTACGCTCCTCTTGGTCCTTTCCACCGTGAATCGAGGCTGCTTCAACGCCCTTCAAGATCAGATACTCATATATATCGTCAACATCGCCTTTGCGCTCGCAGAATATAACAACGGGAGGACTTGTCTTCTGCAAGCACTCCAGCAGATAAACAATCTTAGCGTCCTGCTTCACGTACTCAACTTCTTGGATCACATCCAAGTTGGCAGCGCCGGCACGACCGACATTAACTAGAACAGGCTTAACTAGCACGTCCTTGGCAAAATCCTGGAACTTTTGGGGCATCGTAGCTGAAAAAAAGCAGCGTCTGTCTCTGGTTTGTAAAATGGTTGAAGGTCGTTGCAACTTCTTCGTCAAAGCCCAAGTCCAGCATACGATCGCCTTCATCTAAACAAATGTATTTACACAAACGCAGATTCATCTCGCGTAGCTTCAAAAAGTGGTTCAGACGACCAGGAGTAGCGACCACGATATGCACACCACGACTGGCGATCAAGTCGGATTGTTGACGCTTGTCTTCTCCACCAATGCAAAGCAGACTCCGGAGTTCCGGATAACCTGCCTTGAATAGGTGGTTTGTAAAGTGCTTTACTACTTCAAATGTCTGTCTCATGAGCTCGCGTGACGGTCCCACAATTAGTCCAAAAGGACCTTCATGGCCAGTAATTGGCATTTTCTTTTCCTCCTCAAGCGCCAACATCACCAATGGCAACGTGAATGTCACTGTCTTTCCCGAACCTGTGAATGCAATACCAATCATGTCCCGTCCTGCCAGAATACACGGTATTGCTTGCACTTGAATCGGTGTAGGTCTCATGATATTTTTTGCCTTTAGAGCATCTAAAATTGCTTGTGGGAATCGCATGTACTCGAACGATTTGATCGGCGGCGGGACGTTTTCACCTTCCACTAGAATATGCCACTTCTTTCGAACAGCGTCACATTCTTCCTGTGTCATGTTTGCAATAAAACCTGGTGGTTTCCATGTTGTTTTCATTATTTCTTTATAATGAATTCCTTCTGCTCGTTCATGAGCTGATACAAGTGCCACTTTTTGAACATAACTTGCTTCCTTGAGCATATGAACTTCCTGTGCATCCTGTTGTATCTTTTGTTGATTCACTCCTTGTTCTTCCATCTTCTTACGCATTTCATAGGCTTGATCTAATAAACTCACACTAGAACGTCCTTCTTCAATCTTCTGATTCTCTTCTTCCTTCTGCTTCTCTTCTTCTTCTTGCTCTTCTTCTTCGTCTTCTTCTTGATTATTCAATTTAAATGCTACATCATCACTCATTCTTTTCAATCTCTTTCGTCCCTTTGTCTTGGAATTATTACAACTTTCTTCCTCATAATAATCCGATGGAATGCTATGATTACATAGAGTCTTCCGTCGTCTTTGTAATCGTTCTTGTTCACGCTGACGTCGTACCTTTAGTGGCACATACAACGACTCGTCTTCTTCCATGATCATATGCAATTATGACAGAGGGATAAATATAACAATAGGTATTGTAATATTTGCATTAACATTCACGTCTAGAATTATAACACTAGTACAAATATTTTGACCACCATGAGCAGCTCCGCAGTGTTACTGCAATGGACGCGACCAGCTGAATTTCTCGTCTATCTTGTCCCAGTGGGCAATATTCCACCGGATCTTTTTGCTTCATATACACGTTTATTGCAGACTCATAGTATTCTTCCTTTTCGTAGTCTCACACGTCCTGGAGGCTACCTAATGGAACTTTCACCATTCCATGGTTTAGACTGGACTGGTCCTGGTTCAATACGTTTTCATTTTGTATCAACAGCTCAAGAGATTGAAATTTATGATGGAGAAGATGCACATGCTAGTCATCGTGTGATTGGTGCATTAGGTGTCTGTCATAGTCCATCATTATCACTTCTAGGTGGATTACGTACTGCTTATTTGGAATTTAAAGCCTCGGTGAAGCATTTTCCAGGACTTTTGATGCAAAAATTATTTGCTTTTGAACATACTTTTGAGGACATTACATCCAGTGAATGCAAAGGACTTGATGATCTCATTATGTTTCCAATGCATCATGAAATACAAGACATGGATGAATCTACTGTGAGTCTACATTTACAGGTTGTAATGGATACATTGGCTGTTAATATTCTCATGTCATTGGAAAGTGCAATTCGATCAGCTACGTCTACCGTACCATCGACTGGATTAATGACACTCAGTGCACCAGATGGAGATCTTGCTAGTATCTTGCTAGATGTGAACGTTGAGCCACAACAAACACATGTTACTCACCAGTCTGAATCTTCTCCAATTGTACTTTCAAACGATACAAAAGTAAATGCAACGTTTAACGCTGTCTCAAGCCCTGCTTTTCGCTCGCTAGGATCACCATTCTCTTCCATTCCGTCACCGCTGACTGCTGGTGTAGCTGCGTTAGACTCACGCAATCGACGCCGGAAAAGGCAACTTGCTCGCAAGAAAAAATTGTTGGGGGGATTACCATGTGCTTGTGAGTTGTATCTCAGATGCGGTTGAGCAGTACACAATTGCCATTGAAATGTTACGCGAAGAAGAACGGCGTAGTGGGAGCACCCCGGGGGACGCCTTGTGGCTTGCCGCCGCACTGGAAGGATATGTATTTTGCTTATATACCGAGTTGAATGACAAGTTTTCTACCGAGCTTGTAGAAAAAGCGTCGGAAGCGGTTGCATTTTACGCAAAGGCAGGCACAGTCGAGCTTGAGAGTTTATTTATTCAGAATCTTGGGTCATACTATGCAAGAGTAGCTATGGCTACGTTGACAAGCACATCAATGACAGGAGAAGCGAAATTGTTGGAAAGTGTTTGGATGAAGCGCTTACTTTGGGACGTACTGGAAAGAGGAATGGTGCTGTTTCCCGAACTGCCACCACAGCGCCAGATTGAGTTCTTGATTCAAACAAGTTACATCCTCGAGACAGTAAGCCATCGCCGGCGTGCTGCACTCTTTCTTCACGAAGCTGCATCTCTGTTACTGAACCGCAACGCACCTTCTGTAGACACGCAAGCAAAGGTACTACTATCACCTACCAGTGCCACAAAAGAGCCTCAGCGGCAGAGAGACTTGGAGGCTGCTTTGATATTGGAACGAGTTGCGGCGGAGCTGTTGGGTATTCAAGGTCAGAGTACCCGAAAGGGTGACGTACGATCATGGAAGGTCACAATACAACACCGAAGAAAACGGGGGAAGAAGTCATCAGGACCAGATACATCTATGGTCACACAAGATGATGCATGGCTGATCATTCGCTTTCATCTGCTTCGGCAACTCCTGGTCATAGCGAGAATGCTGGGAGACGCGTTCCTCGTCGGAACATACTGTCTGCAGCTGCTAGAAATGCTGGTATGGTGTGATTCTATTGCTGCACTGCCTAACATTAACTCACCGCACACATGCTCACCACCCTCTTTGGAAGAAGCGTCTACTTCACAGGCGACGTTGCAAGTGGATCATCTGCAGCGACCTGCTACTTTTCTTCGTGTTACCCACTTACCTGTGGACCGAATTGCAGCAGGTCTTCACGCAAAGAGTGGTGTTTATTTATTTCCACCTCCAGGCATTGATACTAAGGTCAAACGCAACTTTCTCAATTCCCCTTCCGCCACCATGTCCAATGCAGCGGCGTCTTTATCGTCGACGCTCACCAACACACCGCGAATTTTGGCAACACCACGGCAGCAACTTTCCGCCGCTGTGACTGCAATATCTACAAAGGCCTCACCAGCGTTTGCTCAGTTTTCGAATGCATACCATCAGCACAATGGGTCTATGTCAGGCCGTCCAGGTGGTGTTGACGATTGTACGGCTACAAACATTGTCGATGAAAAGGAATTTGGTAAGTCCAGTATGAATGGAGACGGTGGGTACGAAAGCTCTCAGTTAGTGGATGCTGTTGATAACAATCTAGATGAAACACTGCATTTTGATGCAGCGACAGCACCCAACACTGTGTGGGATTTGCGTTCGAAGACAGAGATTGCAAAGATTGAACGACAACTTCTTAGTATGCTGGAGTCTGATTGCGCTGGGCTGCGGTCTAAGGAGCAAATGCGGCTGCCCACATTTTTAAAAATGGACATACTGAAGCTGCGCTCAAGTTGTAATTTGAAGGATCCTTTTCTTTCCCGTGTGACAGCTCTACAGATGTTTAGAGCGCAGTCTGCAATTAGCCATCAAGCAGTGAAATCCGAATTTTTCTATTCTCCTTTTGATAAGCAGAAGATGCGTGTATCAGATCACCGCGGTAGGAGCGATAGAGTAGAGGACAGTGATGATATGCCTGCTATGTATGAAAGAGGTTTTCCGGCTTGCGAGCGTATTGAGCTTCAATTGACCTTGTCTAACCCAACGGGTGTTGTCGTCAAGCTCCAGGAGGTCAGGGTGTGGGTCACTTTATTCAAGGAAGATGATGGAGGGAGTAAAGGAAACGGTAGCACGAATTCAGCGACAAAAGATGGTGACGTTGAGTGCTACCCTTGTTTTTTCGTGCTGGAACCATACCAAAAGCACAAGTCTGTGGTGCTGAGCATTCAACCGCTGAGAGCAGGAACCTTTCATGTTCGCGGGTGTTTCATCAAGGCTTTCAACATCGAGACATCCTTCGAACTGGAAAACCCTATCAGCTTCTTTGTCGTGCGCGAGGTACCGAAGGTATCGCTTTCACTTCATGAGCACAACTCGATGATGCTTTCTAGTGGCGAAAATGTTGCGATGTCACGAGAACCGATTGTTGCCACAACCCGACTTGCATTGTTCATGTCCGAGACAAGACGATGCACGATCTGTGTGCGTAATACTGGCAACAGCTATATCACAAACTACAGGCTTGCAGTAAGCATTCAGCATCGACGTGCAGCAACGAAAACGTGTGTAATTTTCAACAACTTGCCACTAGCTTCAGCTACAACTGAGGATAATAGTGTGGAGGTATCACATAGCACCACCAATAAAATGAAAGCTATTGAGCCTGAAAAGGGAATGGTCGACACAGAGTTTTTATCGTTCAAGTATCGCAAGGTGGTGTCGTCTTTACTACCGCTTGCAAGCGGTGATATCGTCAGTATTCCGTTTGAAATATCACTTCGAGGAAATTGTGAGCCAGCGGGAGACAATATCCAGCTTGAATGGTGCGTTGTCTATGCTGACGAGGCGCCTGTCAGTTCAAATGATATTGGCGATTCCGGTAAGGCTATCTTTTATCGAGAAAGCAAACTAGCTTTGGAGCTCGTATTGCTTCCGTCGCTGATGCTTCAGTCAGTAACGTTGCTCTCCTGCTGTGCAGAACAGATTCCAATGGGGTACCGACCAAATGGAGGCAATCCGGGTGCGGCTTGTGATGTTAGTCATTTAGCTGAAGTAGTGACAACGGACCATTTGTATTGTATCATCATGGTACACATCGTGAATCCTACGGAAACATCATTTCGATTTCGCTTGCGTCATGATACTGCTAGTTTTGGTGAGGAAGAAATTGGTCGTCAATGCTCTCGTCGGTTTATAGTAGAAGTTCCGCGCTTACAGTCTTCAACCTTATGCCAAGGGCCTCCCAGCTTGGCTGATGTGCTGAATGATCTGGTGAAAATGGAGTGGGAAACGCACTTTGGTAACCGAGGAAGGCTTCTCTGTGAGGATCACCATGTGGGATCAAGTGTTGACCAAAGACAAGCGAAAGTTGAGCTTTTCTTACCACCAGTTTGCTTCCAGATTCAGTCGCCACACCAAGATGCTGCGCTTGTCAGAGCAGGCGAAAAGCAAAATGGTGATATGGATGTATTGAATAGCAAACGGGGAAGGAGCATTTCTCTTCACACATCGAGTTTCTTCCAGTTGTCACATGTACGTGTTAAGTTGCAGCGATTACAAATTGGATTGTTTAAATACGTTCCGATTACTATTGCAGCTCAGCCCAGAGCCATTGAAGATCAAGTAGCGCTCGGCGTAGAGATGGAAGTCATAATTACTGAAGAAGGAGAGAAAGGTGTTTGCGAGATGAGTGAACACGTGGTGGTTGTGGGACAACTGCGAGTCGATGTCCAGTGGGACGAGAGGATGGATAGGAGTACAAAATTCCACGAGATCCAGTGTATGTTTTTGTCGGAAGGTAATTTTCGTGTTACAGTGTGCGGTCGGGTTCTTAGCTCTGATATGAAGCAATTTGGTCGGAAGATTTGGTGTCATCAACCGATACATGTATGCGTCCAATCGGAAAATGCAACCGTCAGCGATAAAGTCGTGACGACTATTTAATGCATCCATCGTTAGCTAGAATGTCATTATGGACATTTTGTCCTTGTTTTTATTTTGATACGTTCAGTTGAAGTTTGATCGTCATTCTTCAGGAGTGATGGTTAAACTTCAACATAGAAGTAATATCGCCGAGTTGCAAGATGAAAGCGAGGACTGAAGCGTGTAGACAATATGGTAATGACCTTTGTATGTAGTACGTTAGCTGACAAGTACCTGACAAAATGGCGCACATAATTAGCATTAGGCATTCATTGCCATTGAGCCATAGCGAGCAGTGTCCAATGGATCCACAACTTTATTCCCTTTCGTTCTGACATCTGTGGTGAGAAGATGTTGACGTACGTGAATCCACTGCATCATTTTATGCAAACGAACAATGAACCAAACCACCAGCAGTTGTTTGACAGTGTGTAAAAGCCAATCAGCAAATAGTCACTCGTTTGCATGTCGTCAGCTTCTTAACGTCTCCGCGTCAATGTTTAACACGTTTTCTTCTTCATACGCATCTACATCACTAAACTTGCGCAGCTTTAAGACAACACAAATTATTTCTTGTCGTGGCAGTTTGCGCGGCATGACAAAATCGGTGCTGCATACACCACAATATTGAAAGGACGACGATGTGTAACGACGTCGTCTTGAAGCTTAGGTAGACAAGTCTACGGAGCGCTAAAGAGACTGAAAAGACTACGAACACCAAACAGTAAGTTCGTGCCATAGCCGAACCAGCACGCCACACACAGGCCAGGATGGCATGCAGCAATGATGAAGCACTGAATTGCAACCATCATCTATACTACCACAGAAACACGAAATGGTACTCAAGAGAGAGCCAAACCAAGCGTCAAAGTAGATTTCCTGCTGCAACTGAAGCCGGACGTCGCTGCTGAAGAAAGCATCCGACAGAATTTGCTTGACGAGGAGCTTACCTGGGAATAGCCGCAGCACAAAAAAATACTGACATAAATGCAACAACGTAGGTGTGGCTTGGCTGTATTAGACCCGCGATGGGGTAGTTGCAAAGTTTAGCAATCAAGGTAATTCGCTGCCATGAGCAGCTCCATGGCAATCTCTGGTTCAATAGTAAAATCAGGTAACCGTGATGTGCTGTCGGAAAACTGTGTCTTATAGTACATGTACTGTGACACTTTTTCCAGGATAGGGGCGCTGATATCTGGGAACGTGATCTCGCCTTTGCTCTCCGTGAATTGACCTAATAGACACAATATCAGTGCCATTCAATCACGAGTCCAAAAGGGTCGATTCATATGAACCTACCACTTAGCATAGCACGAATCGTGCCCGACACCATCGCACACTTTCTATTGATGTAAATCTCATGACCTTCAGCACTGTATTGCATTATATTCACAACAATGATGACTTGAGAACGTCTATTAACAAGTATCAAGCTTGTAGAAAGAGTAGCAATCTCATATTTTAATAATGATTACCTAATAAGCTTAACCATATCGAGTGTAGTAGCTTTGTCGTCTGCTTCCTGTGCCATGATTCACGTCCTAGACTGGAAAATGACGTTTCACCAGATTTAAAACCAAAACGTATGTAAATGAAGATATAAAATCGTTTTGCTTTTTATAATGCTTGAGTATAAAGTATTGCATTTGGCAGTTTTAAAAAGAATTTATCATTAAAGCTACTTTACTTGCTGGAAATTGAAATAAAGTGTACTTAATTGAGCATATAACCAGTTTTACCATCATTATTTGTACAAAAAGACCTGATGATGATTTCACAGTAGATAACGATGACAATAATCACTTGTTGACTACTTGTAAACATCTCGTCGGCATATTGGTGGCATTACTCAGTATCTCAAATTACTTTTATCCAGCGAGAAACAGCCCTCGAGCTTATAACAGCTCAGTGTGGTTCTGCAACTAATTCCTCTACAACTGTCGTTTCCTGTCCAAAACAAAGCACCATCCATCTATTCATCTCTCAGTGTGTAAAGTGTCATCTTATCAACGCAACTTAACTCACTCCTCCTCTCTATCTTCTTATCCAGCCTGATTCTTGAGTACCTGAAAAACCTTCTTCTTGATCCATTCTTTACCACAGGGCAGATACGTCTTGGTCTCCAGGTCCAAGACGAGAGCGCTAAGATCCGTGAGCGAATCAATGTACGTATACAAGTCCTGAATGTCGTACGTAATGTTCTTCAAATTCGGGTTTAGCTGCTTGAGCTTTGCCTCGTACATCTTCACTACACCGTCCATGCCGCCGTTCACCGACTCAAAGTCTAGATACGTGCGCGAGTTTGGATCGCGTGTGTACTGCACCAAGATAATTGTGTGCTTGGCCTGTCGAAACTCCGCCTATGATTAGCACAGATACACATGATAGTCAGCTTATTGACCCAATAGGTCTCTCTCTTTCTCTCAAGCTGCTTTTTACCATTAAGTGCACCCTCCGCCTTCTTCGCGAGTCTTTGACTGGCTGTAAATCTGTACCTGATTTTTTGCTGGTGTAGTGGACACGAATATTGACCAATTCTTATCCGTCTCTGCAACAATTGTCGCTTGAATGTGGCTGTAGTTGTGTTGTCGAACAGACAGCTTTCAACTAGACCAACTGCTAGTGTGTGTGATGCAGACTAGGCGCATACACACTGACGGCACTTGAAGATGTTCCTTCAAGGCCTCAATGATGACGTTGTTAGAGCCTATAGGTCAAGTCAAGTACAAGTATAACGTCAAGACCTGTTATAGGTAAGATGCACCCACACTTAATTGGCTGAAACGGTGTAACGGGGTTACACAAAGGTAAGTAATGTACATACACACCTGCCACACCATTGTGGGACGGCTGTACCTTGGGTACAGTGGTAGGTTAATGTGACCGTACCTAAGGTACGAAAGGTGGGAGAGAGCCACATGGTCACTATAGTCACTATACTTAGTTTAAGTATAGTAAATATACATGTTTACATATTTATCGGCTACAGGTACAGATAAGATAGTGACTAGCATTAAGTATAGAGTAGGTGCTTCTATATTTAGTGCTAGAAGATAAACATGAATAAATCAGCTTCAAACCTGCTCTGAAAAGCTAGTGCTTGAGCGTTCTCTTCCTTGATAGAAAGTAAGTTGTACCTTGATACTAGTCTCTTGGAGACGTGATTGTTGCAGTCAAAAGGCAAAATCTTGTAAAGCTAACCTTGGGAGGGGTAAGAACCCTAAGACGTATAAGCTCTTTGAGCTAGTCTTCCTCTGCACGTGTTGCATAAGTAGCTTTGCTACAGTAGCTCTGCTATACCTGGTAGCACTTGTAGTCAATCCCGCACCTGTCTTTTCTGTGTGAGAATGGACACTGAAGAGATGTCAGGGGTGGCCTTTCACAGGCAAAACAGGAAGGTTGCAAAAGCTGTTCCCTATCCTTGGCTCTAAAGGCGTCGAATACCTCATTGCCCAAAAGGCGACGAAGAGATTAACAAGCGTATTCATATGCTTGAAGTATAACAACGCTCTAGTCGAGCATGTAAAGGCACAGATGCCTTCTTCTGCGCCTTTTCCCATGGCGACTATGG